>CAUYUJ010016420.1:241450-279438 GCA_963575745.1 Prorocentrum cordatum | reverse complement strand
CCCCGCCGCGGGCATGGCAGTTCTCCCGCCCCACCCCCCTCCTCCCGGGGGGGGGCTTTAGGGGGGTGGGGCGGGGCAGGGGGGGGCCCTCCCAGGTGAGAGTGCGAGGAGAGAAGAGGAAGACTCGCGTTGCCCACCTGCCTGGCCCACGACAGCCCCCCGTTCCGGGCCCCTCCCTCCCTCCTCTTCCTCCCCTCCTCCTCCTCCTCCTCCTCCTCCTCCTCCTCCTCCTCCTCCTGTTCCTGTTCCTGTTCCTCCTCCTGTTCCTGTTCCTCCTCCCCCTCCTTCATCCCCTCCTCAAAAAAACTCCTCCTCCTCCTCCTCCTCCTCCTCCTCCTCCTCACTCCTCCTCCTCCTCATCCTCCTCTCCTCCTCCCCTCCTCCTCCTCCTCCTCCTGTTCCTCCTCCTCCTCCTCCTCCTTCTCCTCCTCCTTCTCCTCGTCCTCCTCCCTTCCCTCTCTTCTCCAGCCGGTCCTCCCACCTCCCCGTCGCGGACATACCAGTCCCCCCGCCCCACCCCCCTCCTCCCGGGGGGGGGGGGGGCTTTTGGGGGGTGGGGCGGGGCAGGGGGGGGGCCCTCCCAGGGGAGAGGGCGAGGAGGGAGGAGGAAGACTCGCGTGGCCCTGCCCAAGGCCATTCGGAACAGAGTGGAGGCGAAACGAAAAAAGACGAGGGGGAGGGATGGGGGGAAGGGAAAGAGGAGTAGGACAAGCGGGGCGCGCTCGCGCCATATCCGACATCCTGCCCCATCCCACCCATCAATTGCCCTTGCGCTGTGTGTTTGCATCCGCCGACGAGTGCCGTAACGGACCTGAGACTTCCAGAACTTTGCCGTCTTATGCGCATTCGGAACTGAGGAGCTGCGGACATTGAAGGAGGAGGAGGAGGAGGAGGAGGAAAAGGAGGAGGAGGAAGAGGACGAGGAGGATGAGGAGGAGGAGGTGGCGGATGATCAGAAGGATGAGACGGGGGAACCCCACCGGCCGTTGAGGGAGCGAGTGGCTTAGAACGCTTCTTCATCCAACCCTCTTTTTCCCTTTCGGGGAGGGGCCTATCACTGTTCCCAATCAATATACACCCCCGCCCCCAGGCGACCAGCAGCCAACCAAGAACACTGCCGATCCTATGCTCACACCCTCCCAACCCTCTCTGTCAAGAAATACCCTGACGGTAGGACCCCACGCGAGAATCGATTTAGCTTGCCCCTCGCCGTTCTCTTCTTCGTCTGGCGGAGGTTTCCTTACACCCTCTCCGTCCTCCTCCTCCTCCTCCTCCTCCTCCTCCTCCTCCTTATCCTCCTCTTGTTCCTTCCCGTCCTACTCGTTGAATGTCTCTTCCTATTCCTCCTCCTCCTCCTCTGCCTTCTCCACTTCCTCCCTCTCCTCCTCATGTTCCTCCTCCTCCTCCTCGGCATTTGCCTGTCCCTCCTCCTCCTCCTCCTCCTCCTCCTCCTCCTCCTCCTCCCTTTCCTCATCGCCGCCCCTCTCGTTTTCCTCCTGCACCTCTCCTTCCTCCTGGGAGGGGCGCGCGCGCGTAGATTTTCCTCGCCGCTCTCGCCGCCACGCCCGGCAGGGGGCGTGTTCTCCGACGGCGAATCGCCGAGCCGTCGGGGACAGCCCAGAGGGCCAGGCCGACGAGACAACCCCGCGAGCCGCTGGCGCGAATCACTCCTGGAAGAAGCGCCTGCCTCATACGTCCCCACTATTCAAACCCCAAGAGCCCGAAAATGCAGACAGCTACAAGTTTTAGGATGACCCGCTCGGACGACCAAAATGAAATACGGGCCCCATGGGGATCGGGCTCCCGCCTGAGACCTCCTCGCCATTCACTCCTCCCACCTGATACTTCCCCCAGATGCACGCCTGAAGAAGCCAAATGAATACAGTTACAGGTTTGAGGACGACCCGCTCGGATTACTCACATGAGCGGTGGGCCCCATAGGGAAGGGGCTCCCGCAGGAGACTTCCTCGCAATTCACTCACAGACGAAGCTCCTGCCTGATACTTCCCCCATATTCAAGCCTCAGGGCCCCAACAGTAACGACAGTTACAGGACCCCGATGACCTGCTCAGATTCATGTGGTGAGCGAGGGGGGCTCCCGCCTGAGATTTCCTCGCAATGCACTCACAAACGAGCCTCCCGCCCGATACTTCTCATATTCAGGCCTCAGGGGCCCAACAATCACGACAGTGACAAAATCCCGATGACATGCTCGGATTGAAACATGAACGGAAGGCCCCCATAGGGAGGGGGCTCCCGCCGGAGACTTCCTAACAGTTCACTCACAGACGAGCCCCCCGCCTGATACTTCGCCCATACTCAGACCTCGGGAGCCCCAAAGTGACGACAGTTACAGTGATGAGGATGACCCGCTCGGATTAAAAACGTGAAGTGCGGGCCCCATGGGGAGGGCGCTCCCGCCTGAGATTTCCTCGCAACTCACTCACAGACGAGCCTCCCGCCTGATAGTTCCACCACAGTCAGGCCACAGGAGCCCAAAAGTGACGACAGTTACAAGGTTCGATTGAACACATGAGCGGCTGGCCCCCATAGGGAGAGGGCTCCCGCCTGAGACTTCCTCACAATTCACTCACGGACGAGCCTCCCGCCTCTCGGGAGCCCCAAAGTGACGACAGTTACAGGGATGAGGATGACCCGCTCGGATTAAAAACATGAAGTGCGGGCCCCATAGGGAGGGGGGCTCCCGCCTGAGACCTCCTCACAGTTCACTCACAGACGAAGCTTCCGCTTGATACCCCCCCCATAGCCAGGCCTCAGGAGCCCGAGAGTGACGACAGTTACAGGGATGAGGATGACCCGCTCGGATTAAAAACATGAAGTGCGGGCCCCACAGGAAGGGGGGTTCCCGCCTGAGACTTCCTCAAAGTCCACTCACAGACGAGCCTCCCGCCTGATACTTCCCCCATTTTCGAGCTAGCGAATAAGCGGGTGAGTGAGTGAGTGAGTGAGTGAAAGTCTGAATGAGTGATGGTGAGGATGATGAGGATGATGCAGATGATGAGTGAGTGGGTGGGTGAGTGTGTGATCGAGCAATGGCCAAGGTGATCAAGATGGTTTGTGTGTGAGTGAATGTGAGTGTGAGTGTTCCTGTGTGTTCCTGTGTTCCTGTGCGGGGTGTCCGGAGAAAACAAGAACCCCACTTTGGATGTGGGGAACAATGCAAACACACCCTCTGCCTCCAAATTCGGAGCATGCGCAACCATCTCGATGCGCCCCCCTGTCCCGCCATCCATGTCAAGTACAAGGGGCAAAATCTTGCATCATGTTCGTGAGGCCCGCGAGCACTTTGAATTGTTGTGTTCAAAGGGACGGCGGGGGGGGGTCAGCATATTGCCTGCTGTGCGCAGGGCCACCAAGCCCAGTCACAAATAATACAGAACGTGCACCTCGCGGTGAAATCTGCGCATTCGCGGCCACCCCCTGTCAAGTGGCTTTTGACAGGGACGGCGGGGGTGTTGGCGTATGGCCTGTTGTGCGCAGGCCCACCAGCCACAATGATGTGCAAGGGGCGGGGGCGACGTGTTTCCCGATGTGTGCTGTCACGTGCGCAGGCGCACCTGACACACTCTGCACGTGCCCCGAACGTGGCGTACCTGGCGCGGCCGGAGTATGCGGCACACAAGCGGCGGCACGTGGCGCATCTGGCGCACCAGGCGTGCCTGGCACGCTCGGGCCCCAGGGGTGCCTGGCGCGCATGGCGCGCCTGGCACGCGTGGCGCGCCTCGCCCCAGCGTTGCGCACATGGGGTCGGTGTTGGTTCCCAGTAGTTGCCTATCCAAAGACGACCGCTGAACATGCTGAGGCTCGGGTGTTACTTCTGTGTTGGGAGGGCGGGCGGAAGTGAGCTAAACGGTTTGCTATCTGTAAGGGGTTCTCGATCACTGCTCCCCATTAGTATACACCTCCTCCTCCAGGCAACCAGCAGCCAACCAGGAACAATGAGGACCCCATGAGGGTCCCCCCCCATCCTTGTCAAACAAAATGGGGGCAAAGTCTGGCGTCATGTTCGTGAGGCCCGCGAGCACATTGCATTGTTGTTTGACAGGGACGGCGGGGTATCAGCATGTTGCCTGCTGCGCGCAGGGCTACCATGCCTGGCGAAAAAAAAATACACCATGCACCTCGCGGCTAAATCTGGATCGTGCACGGCCACCCCACGATCACTATCAAGTTGAAGCGTATGGCGGGCTGTGCGCAGGCCCACCAGCCACAATGATGGGCATTGGCTTTCGACAAGGATGGTGGGGGCCGACGTGTTTCCCGAGGTGTGCTGTCACGTGCGCAGGCGCACCTGACACACTCTGCTCGTGCCCCGAAAGTGGCGTACCTGGCGCGGCTGGAGTATGCGGCACACCTGGCGCAAGCGGCGGCACGTGGCGCATCTGGCGAACCAGGCGTGCCTGGCACGCTTGGGCGCCAGGGGTGCCTAGCGCGCCTGGCGCGCCTGGCACGCGTGGCGCACCTGCTGAACATGCTGAGGCTCGGGTGCTGCTTATGTGTTGGAAGGGCGGGTGGGAGTGAGCTAGCCGGCTTGCTATCTACGAGGGTGTCTTGATCACTGGTCCCTGGTAGTATACACTCCATCCCCCAGGCGACTGGGAGCCAACCAGGGACAATGCGGGCCCCACCCCCCACTATCCCTTGCAAAAAACATTACAAACACACACTCTGCCTCCAAATTCGGAGCATGCGCAGCGAACCCGATGCGGCCTCCCCCCACCATCCCTGCCAACAAACAATACAGAGTACATTTGGCGGCGGCGGCTGCGGCGGCTGGTGGCGGCGGCGGTGGCGGCGGCGGCGGCGGGGGCGGCGGCGGCGGTGGCGGCGGCGGCGGCGGCGGTGGCGGCAGCGGCTGCGGCGGCAGCGGCTGCGGCGGCGGCGATTCGGCAGGGGGGGCGGGCGGCGCGGCGGCGGCGGCGGCGGGCGGCGGCGGCGGGCGGCGGCGGCGGCGGATACGCCCCCAGTAGCTGCCCATCCAAAGACGACTGCTGAATATGCTGCGACTCGGGCCAGGCTCGGGTGCTACGTATGTGTTGGAAGGGCGGGTGGGAGTGAGCGAGACGGCTTGCGGGCGGGGAGGGAGTCTTGACCCCTCCCCATAACCCCTACCCCTGCGTTTGGAGGGGGCGTTTTCCGAGGCGTTGGAGCGTCCAAGATGGCCTCGTCGAGGAAGCCTACATCATTGCTTTCATGTTAGCCCCCCCGCAGTTGCGGATAAGAGGGGGCGGCGGGGTCGTCGGCAGCCTGCGAGGCTCTGAAGAAGCCCGCCGCAGGCGCCAATTTTTTCGACAAAACAGATGGGTAAGTCGCGCGTGAATCGTGGGTGGGTCGCGGGGTGGGTCGCGGGGTGGGTCGCGTGTGGGTCGCGTGTGGGTCGCGGGTGGGTCGCGGGTGAATCGTGGGTGGGTCGTGGGGTGGGTCGCGGGGTGGGTCGCGGGTGGGTCGCGGGGGGTCGCGGGTGGGTCGCGGGTTGGTCGCGGGTGGGTCGCTGATGGGACGACGGTAACGAAAACGCAACGCAACGCAAGGCAACGCAACGTAACAAAAACAACACCAACAACAACAATCGTTGTAAGACCACTCGCTCTTATCTGTCGCGCGTACCTCACCACGTATAGCCCAAACCCCCGATACCTGCCCTCTTCGTCTTCGATCGTAGCCCCTCTGGGGGGGTACATCTTCCTGACCTGCCACGTGTATTGGGCGCAACCCCTAAACGAGCAACAGGAGTGAGAAAGGAGAGAGAGAGAGAGAGAGAGAGAGAGAGAGAGCGATAGAAAGAGAGAGGGAGAGAGAGAGAGAGATAGAGAGAGGAACAAAAAAAACGAGGAGGAAAGGAGTGAGGAAAGGGAGGGAGGCTATGGACAAGAGGGATGGGGCAGAACTGCGGACGAGAGAAGCAGCGATAAGGCCACTGAAGGGCAGCAGCGTGGCTACGAAGGGCAGCAATGGGGCCACTGAGGGCACGACCGAGCGGGGGCCACGAAAGGAGTATCCATGGGCAAAAAAATTCAGCAACGGGGCCACAATGGGGGCCACTGAGGGCAGCAGCGGGGCCACGAAGGGCAGCAATGGGGCCACTGAGGGCACGAGCGACTGGGGGCCACGAAGGGCGAATCTATGAGCCAAAAAGGGCAGCGAGGGGGCCACTGATGGCAGCGGGGGGGGGGGCACACGGGGCCACAGTGGGGCCACGAAGGGCAGCAATAGGGCCACTGAGGGCACGAGCGACTGGAGACCACGAAGGGCGTACATAGGGGCCACAAAGGGCAGCGAGGGGGCCAGTGAGGGCAGCAGCGCGGCCACGAAGGGCAGCAATGGGGCCACTGAGGGCACGAGCGACTGGGGGCCACGAAGGGCGTGTGTGTGTATATATATGGGCCACAAAGGGCAGCGAGAGGCCACTGAGGGCAGCATAGGGGCCACGAAGGGCAGCGACTGGGCCACGAGGGGAGGGGCCACGAAGGGCAGCAATGAGCCACATAGGGCGCGAGCGAGCATGGGGCACGACGGGCATGACCCTGACGGGCGCGGGCGGGCCGAGCGGGCGGATCGATTGTGAGTTCTGAGTTCTGGTGTTCGCCAAGAAATTTCCAGCGAGAGGGCGATTCCTAAAGTAAAGTGGAAGAAGTCCCAAGCGAACGCCCGATTCCTGAATGGCAAGAGCGCGGCGCCTGAGTAAATTGCGAGGAAGTTTCAGGCGGGAGCACGGTCCTTGAGTAAATTGAAAGGAAGTCTCAAGTGGGAGCGGGGGGCCGAAGTAAATTTCGAGGAAGCATCCAGCGGGAACCGCTGTTGTTGTAAACCGGGGGCCAGGGGCACAATTTGAGGAGGAAGACTTTCCTTGATAAAACAGGTTGCGAGCGCCAGGAGAGGCACTTCAACTGAAACATATAATGTGCACTGGAGGGGGGGATCAAGAATAAGTATTCTTCGACAGTGAGAGCTCAACAGCAGCATCAACAGCAACAGCAACTACAACACCAACAGCAGCAGCAACAACCACTCAGTTTAAGACTGTTCGCTCCTACCTGCTTGCGTGTACCTCACCACGTCAATCCCAAATCATCGATAACCACCTGTTCGTCTTCGATCGTACCCCCTTAGGGTGTATCTTTCTTACCTGCAGCGTGTATGCCGTGCAGTAAGAGAGGGCGGATGGAAGGAAGGGGCAAGGGGCAGGCAGGTTGCTGAAGCGTGCGTCCAGCATGAATCGGGAGAATGCCTCAAACGATAACACGTTTTTAAGTAAACCGTTAGGAAATCAACAGCGAGAGCGCGATTCCTGAGTTTCAAGGGCGCGGCATCTGAATACATTGCGAGGACGTCCCACGCGAGAGCGTGATTCTCTTGTATAGTTTGTGAGGAAGTCCCGCGCGAGAACGCGATATGGGAATACAATGTGAAGAAATATCAAGCGAGAGCCACTGTTGTTGTAAACCGGGGCCCAACAACACAAATTGTAACACCTCACGTTTTCCTTGTTAAAAAAGAGTGCGAGCACGGGAGAACACTTTAATTCAAAATCAAATTATTTGTTTACCGGAGGAAGGAGATCAACAATAGTTATTGGTACGATATGAAAATAAAACAACAACTCCACCACCACCAACAACAACGGCAATCATTTTAAGACTGTTCGCTCCTCTGCCCGCGTGCTACTTCAACACGTCTATCCCAAACCCTCGGTACCAGCCTTCTTTGTCTTCGATCGTATCCCCTTGGGGGTCTATCTTTCTTACCTGCCACATGCATGTAGTGCAGCCCCAGAAACAGGGGAAGAAAGGGCTGATGGAAGGGGGAGGGAGAAGGATGGAGCACGAGAGACATTAGCAGGAGGGGGGGCTAGGACTAGAAAATATATGGTAGAACCAGACGGGCAGATCGGGCGACCAGACCCTGGCGGGGGCGGGTCGGGAAGGCGGGCACAGGCGGTCAGGTAGAGCAGGCGGGTTGCTGACGCGTGAGACCTGCATGAATCGCGAAGGAGTCTCCAGCGATAGCGCGATTCCCAAGTAAATCGTGAGAAAAGCCAAAGCGCCAAAGCAAGGGCATTATTCCTGAGTGTCGAGGGCGCGGCGTCTGAATACAGTGTGGTGAAGTCCCACGCGGGAGCGCGATTCCTGCATACATTTTGAGGAACGCCAGCGCGATAGTGCGATCTTGGATTAAATTACCGTAGCACACCGCAGATGCGGATAAGAGTGAGGGGGCGATGGGGACGTCGGCAGTTTGCGACACTCTGGATAAGCCCGCCGCAGGCGCCAAAGTTTCACAAATTATGCAACAAGCCCGCCGCAGGCGCCGACTTTTTTCGTTAAACCAATGCGGGTAGGTCGCGGGTGGGTAGCGGGTGGCTCGCAAACGGGTCGCGGGTGGATCGCGGGTGGGTCGCGGGTGGGTCGCTGTTGGGTCGCGAGTGGGTCGGGGGTGGGTCGCGGGTGTAGAGGGCAGAACATCCACCCCATACTAATCACCCAGAAAAACGAAGCCGTTTGAGGGTGGTTTCTCCTCCTTTGAGGGTGGGTCGCGGGGTGGGTCGCGGGTGGGTCGCGGATGGGTCGCGGATGGGTCGCGGGGTGGGTCGCGGGTGGGTCGCAAGGTGGGTCGCGGATGGGTCGCGGCTGGGTCGCGGGTGGGTCGCGGGGTGGGTCACGGGTGGGTCGCGGGTTGGGTCGCGGGTGGGTCGCGGGGTTGGGTTGCGGGGTGGAACGCGGGATGGGTCGCTGGGTGGGTCGCGGGGTGGGCCAACGGGTGGGTCGCGGGTGGGACGACGACAACACATAACAACAACAACAACAACAACAACAACAACAACAACAACAGCAACAACAACAACAGCAACAGCAACAGCACCACCAGCAACAACGACAACAACAAAAACACCAACACCAACACCGACATCAACAAAAACACCAACAACAACAGCAACACCAACCATCACACCAACAACAACAGCAGCAACACCACCAACAGCAGCAGCAACAGCAACAGCAACAGCAACCGCAACAACAACAAACAACAACACCAACACCAACACCAACAACAACAACAACAACAACAACAACCAACAACAACAACAACAACAACAACAACAACAACAACGCAACAAACAGAATTCTCACCACGAACTCCCTATTCAGCCACGCACCCAGGGACAATGAAGGGCCGTCCGGCCCCCTCACTCTGATTAAGTATCAGGCGGGAACTGTTTTTGCTGTAGCCGGGAGGGCAACAACACACTTTGAGCAGGACGACTCCCCGATAAATAAAAGGTGCGAGCCCTGGGGGGGCACTTCAATTGAAAAACAAAGTGCAAAGGTGGGGGAATCATCACCAATTATTCTCCACGGGTGAGAATTGAACAGCAGCATCAACAACAACAAGCAGAATCCGCGGAGCGGAGTCCCACTTCAGCCACGCACCCAGGGACAGTGACTGACCGTTCGGCCCACTCACTCTGAATGGTGTTGGACGGGCGGGCAGGCCTCATGGGGCGGGCGGCTAATTCGGGAGCCCCCCTGCTTTGATCGATCTCCTAAAAGATGGCACACAAATGGTCTCCAAGGCTCCCAAGGGTGCCCCAATAGGACCCCAAGAGGTGCCCAAGAGGCCCCCAAGATGCCCCCAAGAAGCTCCCAAGAGACCCCAAAGACGCCTCAAGAGGCCCCCCAGAAGCACCCAATACGCCTCAAGAGGTCTTCGGAACTGTCAGGGACCGTCAAGACGCCCCAAGAGGACCCCAAGGAACTCTCGAAAGAAATCCGCAGAGACTTCAGGAGGCATCCAAGAGGCCTCTGGCCTTTCTGCTCGTCCTCCTCCTTCACCTCCTCATCTGATTCCTCATCCGCCTGTTCCTCCTCCTTCCTCGTCCCTCCTCCCCCTCCCCCTCTCCCTCCTCATCTTCCTTCTTCTCCTCCTCTTGCTCTTCCTCCGATTCCTCCTCCATTCTCCCACTCTTGGGGTACGACGTCTTTCCCTACAATTCTATTCCATGGCATTCTACTCCACATCCCTGATCAGGGAAACTCGTCTGGGCATCGTTTCTGGATGGGCTGGTGGTATTACGCGAAGCGTCTAGAATATAAGAAGGACGAGGAAGGAGGAGGACGAGGAGAAGCAACAACAGCAGGAGATGGAGTGGGAGGAGCGGGGGGAGCAGGATGACCAGGGAAAGCGGGGGAGGGGGAAGGAGAGGAGGGACAACAATGAGGAAGGACTCGGACCTTCAAACGTGGCACCCGCTGGGGCGAGATCACCATTCTGAACTACGGGAACACAGCGCCGATCCCAAACTGAGGCCTACGCTGCAGCGGGAACACAATTTTGAAACACCGAGACCGTTCCTACTACAAAACAAAGAAGGAACATTGGATTTAACATCCGATGCAATACCAATATGCGAAGAAGGGCGACCATCTCCTGGACAGAGTCAAGGGAGAGAGGAGAGAAGTACTCGTATCAAGCTAGGCAGTGTCGTGCCATACCTGGCATCCATCCCTGCTCACCCATCCCTTCCGATTGCGCTGATGTTTCTCTATCCGCCGACGGGCCAGGTGCCGGATGACCAAGAGGACGAGGTAGAAGGGGAGGAGGACGAGGAGGAGGAGGACGAACACGAGGAGGAGGAGGACGAGGAGGAACAGCAGCTGAAGCAGGAGCAGGATGACCGAGAGGATCCAGAGGACCAGGGAAGGCGACAACGGCGAGGAAGGACTCGGATCCAGCAAAGCGGCCTGCGCCGGGGCGAGACCGCCGCTCTGAACTGCGGGAGCACGGCGCCGACCCCACACCGAGGCCCGCACGGCAGCGGGAGCACAGTCTTGCATCTTGGAGCGCTGCGCCGGCCTGCGCCGGGGCGAGACGGGAGCTGGCCTGCGCTGCCCACGCGGCAGCTGGCCTGCGCTGGGGCGAGGCCGCCCGTTGGAACGGCGGGGGGCAAAGCGCCGATCCCGAAGTCTGGCCCCGCGCCGCAGCGGGAGCACAGTCGTGAGACACCGGAGTCCATCCGATCGAAAAAAAATCGGGGGCAGGACGAATGGTTGAGGTCCTGGCACGCGGAGGGAGAAGCGAGCATCCTCCGGACAAAGTCAGCGGAGAGGGGAGAGTAGTTTTCATGTTGGGTAGCTATGAAAGAAGAGGAGGAGGAAGAAGAGGAGGAGGAAGAGGAGGAGGAAGAGGAGGAGGAAGAGGAGGAGGGAGGGAGGGAGTGGAGGGGGGAGGGGGCGGAGTAGGTAAGGAGGCCACAAGGGAGGCAAGAAGGAGAAGAAGAAGGGGGGCATCTCCATTTCCTCCCGTCTCCCCTTCTCCCCGCGCTTGGGTTCCCAGGGGGCGTCCCAGCGGCGGTGCCTCGGATCACCTCGTTCCCCGTGCCTGGGGCAGCTGTGGTGGCGGCGGGCCGCTGCGGCAGCACCGAGAAGCTCGCCTTGAGGCTCTCGGCGTCGACCTCCTTTTGCGATTGCCTCCTCTTCCTCCTTGTCCCCGTCATCCTCACTGGTTGTCTTATGTTTTGTTTTGCTCTTCTTTCTTTCTTTTACATATATATATAACTATATATTGTGCTCCCTTTGGGGGCCCTGCTCTTCGCCACGGCTGGCCCCAGCTTGAGAAACTGGGGTCAGGTGGGACCTGGGCAGAGTCCTGGGACCAGCCATAAGTTGAGTTTCGTCTTCTGGTATGTGGGTGGAGGACAAAGGCAACTCGTTGCGCTTTCGTTTTGGCGTCGACTAACAGACAAGGACGAACCCAACCCCGCTCTGGGCCCACAACCCCGCTATTACTGGCCGCCAAATGGAAACAAACAAAGTAAGGCGGGTGATTGGAGGGCCGACCAATACCCAAATCACGCATCTTCCCGCTTCGCGGATGTGAAGGTAATGGCGACGACGGCAAGATCCCAGACCTCTGACAAATCGATTTTCAGAGCCGCCAGCTTCTGGACCTCTCAACGCTTTCCCCGAGACGACCTTTTCATACACAATCCCTTCTCAACGGCCCTGGTGCCCAGAAACGGCCCCCACACGCCGAGAATGCCCACAAACCTCTGGCGCGACTTTTGCCGCGTCGCCCGAGGTCCGGGACTCTAACAGGGGATACGTCGACCCCTATCCCAGGCTTCGTGGGGTTTTCGAATGGATAAAAAATTGGGGGCCCAACCCTGGGATATACGTTGGGGGGCGTCCATCCTCGATATGGGGTGCGTCTGGATAGCCCCCCTTGGGGTGTATCCCAGGGTTTCCTTCCGGTTCTCAGCGGTCGTTTTCCGTCGCAAAGCCAAAGGCGTGGGGGAGACATATCGCCTGCGAGACTCCTCCTCACACCAGGGGGAGCCTGCCCAGAGGCGGGAGGAGCCCCCTATCACCCCCCCGGGGTGGGGACGGGCGTGCGGGTGCGGCGCGGGCGCGCCCCGCGGAACTGCATGTCCGCACACGTTGCTGCGCGGGCCCGCGCAGCGTCTGCAAACCCACAGCTTTTGGAGGCTTGGGAAGGGGCACCAACAGCAATACAGAGGGGTGGTCCGCTGGGGGAAGAGAACACTTGATTCTGGCGCTGGTGGCGACTCTTCGGCCATCTGGGGAGCGCCAATATCACCACCGTCGCCAGGATCGGGATCACATTCCCCTGGTGGCGGCACACCGCCGGTGTTGGTGCTGGCGTCAACCTCTGGGCCGCTGAAGTGTCTCACGACATGCACGCACCCCCCAAGGAGCTCTCGACGCTATCCTGAGGTCGGAAACGTCCCCCTTACAGGCAGAGTTTGGGCGAGAAAATAACGCATGCCTCAAACATGCCCCATAATAGTCAAACCACAATCAAAAAATCGTCCCCTGCCAATTGTTTGACTGTTTTTGGATACTTGTCCTGTAGATGGACAGGCCCGACTGAAGTCTATCCCTGAGGCAGGCCTTTCATGGTGGTTTGTTGTTCTGCGGATCCTGGGGACGGAGGAAGGCCCCCACTCAGGCCCCACAAATGCGAGCAGCAGACCGTCTCGCGAGTCTTTCAAAACGTCGGCAGTCTGGGGATTGGCGCCCCCTGGCGCGAGATCCGCTCAGAACCAAGCCCCGGGCACGTCCCAGACGCAACCCTAATCCGTTGTCCGACCCCCTTTCCCAGCCGTTGCGACGAGGGGGCCCTCGGGGAAGGCCAGAGGCGCTCTGGAGCGAGCACGGCGCACACTTGCGTCAGGAACGACCCAACGAGAAGGAAATCGGAGAGGCAGGAAGCCCCGTCTGGCAATTACAAGAGGAGAGGAAGGAGGAGCGAGGAGGAGAGAGCGCGCAGCAGTGCGGCGGGCCGAAGCCCCTCCAGCGCGAGGGCTGCAAGCGCCCTCCGCGCCAGCCTCTTGTGGCGCGGAGGTGCCGTGTTGGGTGTTTGCGATCGGGGGATGGGGCATGCACTCCCCCGGGCGCGGTCCGAGAGGACCCCGACTGGAAAGAACAGCGGGTCCGTGGCGATCAGAGCTTGGAGCGCTCCGTCTGCACACCCGAGCAGAAGGCACCGCCTGCAGACGCGCGCCTCGGCAGGCGTGACCCGGCACGCGCGGCAGAGCTGGCGCCGCCTTGGGCTCCCCCCCCCCCGGCGGCGCGGCGCGAGAGCCACAGAAAGCTGCGGGCCGCTCACGCAGCGTCTGCAGAGCGTGGCGACGGAAGCGCTGCTGTGCTTTCGGTGAGTGTCGAGGCGCGTCTGGTGGCTCGCCTGGGGAGAGGCCCCGAGGCGAGCGGACGATCGGGTCCGATAGCGGCCGATCCACGCGGTCTGTGCTCTTCAGAAGGTGTCGAGACGGGGACCTGAATGTTGCCTGGGCGCTACGCAGCTGATGACCCAGTCTCGTAGCACACTGATCTGATGCAACGTCGCGATGCTGGTCGTGCGGACAGTCCCGCGGTCGGGGTCGGCAGATTGACTGACGGCCGTGGGGCGTTGCGTGGAGCGCCTCCGCTCGGTGGCCTGCACTGTAGTCAGTCGGGCGCCTTCGCCCTGGTCGGTGATGCTGGGACCGCAAGGCTGTGGCGCCTTCACGTGAACGGTTTTTATTCGGCGTTTCGACATTCGGCGGACGGGGGGGGAGGGGGTCTGGCTCTGGACCTCTGCTGAGTGCGACTGTTTGTGAGAGTGCGGCCTGTGGGGGAGACACCACCCGCTCGAAACAGGCGCCAAAAAACAGCCAAGATCTACTCCAGGGTGGGGGGAGCGGGTGTTTGGGGGCCCGCGCCGATCGGCAAAACAATGAATGAAAAAACGATCCCCACTTTGGTCTCATCATTCACAGTTGGGGTGGCTATTTTGGCCGCGCTGACCGCGCCTAGTGGCGGGTGGCCGGGCTGCCTCAGCGTGAGCCGAACGTTTCTTGGCTGCCACCTCCTCGCCTGGTGGCGGTCGGGCATGCCGTCGGTCGGCGCGTCGGAGCGAGTTGCGTTGAGAGCGCGGCCCCCGAAGCTCTTGAGCCAAAACGCCCACGGAGGAGGCGGAGGAGGAGGAGAAGGAGGAGGAGGAAGGGGAGAAGAAACAGAAAAAGAAGGAGAAAGAGGAGGATGAGAAGGGAGGAGGGAGATGAGGAGGAGAGGAGGGGGAGAAGGAGGCGGAGGAGGACGAGGAGGAGGACAAAAAAAGAGATGCGATAGATCGAGGAGGGAAGGGGGGAGGATCGAGGAGAAGGAAGAGAAGCAGGGGAAGAGGCAGCAGGCCAATGACGAGGCGCACGAAGGGGGACCGCCCCAAACGGGAGAGACCCCGCGGCACCGGCCCCCTCCTCCTCCCCCTCCTCCTCCCCCTCCCTCCTCCCCTCCTCCTCCTCCCTCCTCCTCCTCCTCCTCCCCCTGCCCCCCCCCCCCCTCCAGAACAGCTGTCCTGTGCCCGAGCTTTTGGGCATTGCACACACCAACTTCAGGACAGCATTGTGTGTGCGAGCCAGTTTTTGGCTTCGGAATCTCTCTCGCATGGCCAAGAATGCTTGGCAGCTTCGCAGCAATGGTGGCGGGGCGTGGGCGACCCAGGCGCCCTGGCGTGCAGGGTCGGCGGCCAGGACTGGACCTCCGTCGGGCCAGTGGGGCACCCAGGCCGACGGCGATGGCCATCGGAGCTGGTCACCCCCCCGTCAGGACACTGTGTCGTGGTCGGGCCGCCGCTGGCGTTGCGAGGCATGCGGATGCAAGAAGAACCTCGAGGGCTGGATCGCTTGCAAGCACTGCGGCGAGATGCGTGCAGGACCCCCCAATCTCGTCGGGGGCTGGCCGAGGTCGGGAACCCACTGGCCTGCCCTCAAGCCTGCGCCTGTTCCTGCTCTTGGGGGCCCTGGCGGTGCTGGCGGGCATCCAGCTGGCTCTTCCTCGGCCAAGCTGTCCGAGACCGAGCTGCGGACGCTCATTGGCCTGTGCGAGAAGTCTGGCGACGGTGAGGCGGCCACTCGTCACAAGACGGCGCTCGACAAGCTGCTCCGCACCACCACTCCCGCCCCCGTCCAGCAGCGCGCAGCCAAGGCCCACAGCAGCGTGCAGTACTGGGAGCGCAAGCTGTCCACCGAGCTTGACAAGCTCACCAAGCTGGAGAAGCAGGTGGAGGAGCAGAAGGCTTCGACGGCGGCGGCTCAGCAGTCCTTGCAGGCTGCCGACGACAACTACAAGGACCTGGCCCGCGAGCTGGCTGGGAACGTGGTCGATCCCACCCCCGCAGAGCCTCTCGGGCGCACCAAGGTGGATGTGTCCGAGCTCATGCAGGGCTCCTGCAACGTGCTGGACATGGTCTCGTTGGACTCGATCTTCCTCTTCGACGAGGGCGAGTACGAGGTCTCCGACGATGACAAGGAGCAGATGGCAGCTCGACGTGCAGCTCTCAACGAACAGTTCCGCGAGGCGTGCAACTCCCTCTTCAAGGGGGCGCTGGAGAAGGCCCAGTCTGCTCGTGATGAGCAAGCAAAGCATGTTCAGCGTCTTGGCAAGAAGAGGAAGGGCGAGGACGGCGCGGCCGTCTCTGGTGGCGGCGCTGGGCCAGGCCAGGCAGCTGCGGCCAACGGCGCTGGGTCAGGCCCCGTCGGCCGCGCTGCTGCCAGCACTGCGGCGGGCCCGTCCGAAGGCGAGGCGGCCAAGCAGCCTGGCGAAGCTGGTGATGCACCTCCTGACGTTCGTGCACGTGCTGAAGCAGCCCTGGCCCCCGCTAAGTGCCATTTGCCCCCTCCCGCGTGACTCCACTGTGAGCGCGGGCAGGGGGGCCCATCACTGCATCTCTTCCCAACCTCCTTTCTGTGCTGTCTATAATCGAGCTGAGCTTGAGGATCGCCTTGCTCAGTCCATTCGTTCTCTTGATAAATATATAGCTGCGCTGTTGTGTTCCGCCAACAGTACCCGAGGCGTCTGCAAACAGGGGGACTTTTGCAAAAAGCGAGCTGGTGGTCAGCCCAACCTTGCGTTTTCCCCTGTCGGCCCGCAGGCTCCTCTTCCCTCAGGTTCGGTTTCTCGGCCTGAAAGTTTTGAAGTTTTTAGGGCCCCCCCCAGCCCCTGGGGGGGATGCCATAAACCTGAAGATAGTCACTTGCAATTGCACGGCCTGGAGTTCTGCTAAGGATTGGCTCTTGCAGACGGCGGCGCACGTGGTGTTGCTCCAGGAGCACCACTTGCTCGCGCACCAGATCCCAGATGCTCAGCGCTGGGCCCTTAATCACGGTTGGAAATCGATCTTCGGGAGTGCTAAGGCTTCGTCAGACTCAGGCACTTCAGGAGGTGTGGCTATTCTAGCTCGTTCAGGTTTGGGCCTCCATTGGCCCCCAGGGGGTTATGTGGTGGAAGACTATCGTGCCGTTGCTGGGGTTGTTCATGTTGGGGACATTCCACCCATCCTGTGCATCTCCTGCTACCTGTCGTGCTGCGAGGGTTTGTCCGACAGGAATTTGGCCCTGCTGTCGAGGATCGGTTCGATTGCCAGCAGCAGTCTCAACAGCTTTGTGATCGGAGGCGATTTCAATATGGAGCCTTCGTTGCTAGACGACTCCAACTTCGTTCAACTATTAGAGGGCCAGGTGATCACGGCCGGTTTGTCCACTTGTCTTAGCTCAGCTGGTGGGAAGGTCTACGATTTTTTCGTGGTCTCTGGGGGCTTATCTAAAGGTGTCAGGGATACGTGGGTCGACAGGTATGCTCCGACATCCCCTCACTCGCCAGCGGGGGTCGATTTCCATGCCAGGTTAGCCGATCTTCGAGTCTTACAATTTAGGAAGCCTCCTCCTTTGCCTGTTGCAGTTCCTGTCGGGCCTGGACCTGCTCCTCAGGACTGGGATGCCACACTGGTTTTTGCTAATGGAGTGCTCGACTGTGCCCGTCGGGGGTCTCTGGACGCTCACTATGGGCTCACCGACTTGTATAAGCGATGGGCCAACCTTGCCGAAGCTGAGCTTGCCGACCAACTCCAGGTTAAGCTCCCTATAACCGGGTGTCGAGGCGAGATCCCCAAGGTTTGGTGGGTTCCTGTCTTGGGTCGTGACCAGCGTCCCGCTCGGCATCCTGAACTATTCGTGTGTAGATGGCTCTCGCAGAGTTTCAGGGATTGGACTACTTCTTGGAGGACCTTGCATGGTAAATGTTCGGGCGGGATCCCTATCCAGAGTGCCAAGAAGGTTCTGGAGTCCCCCTCGCCGTTCATTCAGAAGCATATGGGGTCTGGCGCTATCTTCGAGGCCCATCGTAGAGTCTTGGGTTTCATTGGGCAGGACGAGGTCACCTTGGAGGCCATAGGTAGCGTGTCCATCGAGTTAGCCGACTTGCTGGACTCGACCGCCAAGGCGGCTCGAGCTGCAGGAGAGCGGTCGTGGAAGGAGTGGCTTCTAAGGGACATCGACCAGGGTGGTGGCCGCAATGCCCATGCCTGGACGCGTCCTGTAGAGGCTTGGGTTCCCTCCACGACCCTCAGTGCTGCGGGCCAGGTGGTTTCTGATCCTCGTTCCCTTCTGCGCGCTGAAGGGGAACGCTTCCAGAAGCTATGGCTGGCCGAAACCGAATTGTTCGATTTTTTGGACCCCAAGCCTTATCGACCCTTGGAACACCTTCCTCTGGTGCCACCTGAGTGCTTGAGAGAGAAGAGCAGGGGGTACGCCAAGCGGTCAGCTGTGTCTGTTGATGGCTTTCACCTTCGGCATTACGCGCTGCTGTGCGACAAGGCCCTGCAAGTTGTCTCGTTGCTTTTCGCCATCATGGAGACGATGGCCGTCTTGCCTGAGCAGTTGCGTTTAGTCATGCTGGCTATGCTGGCCAAGCCGCCGGGCGGCCTCCGCCCCATTGGCATCTTCACCTCGCCCTACAGACTTTGGGGGAAGTGCAGGAGGAAGGAGGCGTTGGTGTGGGAGGAGGCTAACCAGCATGCGATGTTTGCTGCCTATGGTTTCAAGTCGGCCTCGGATGTGGTCTGGCGGCAGACTGCCAAGAGTGAAGCGGCTGTCCAGCAAGGCAGGTGCTCGGCGTCTCTCCTCTGGGACATGTATAAGTTCTATGAAACCATGGACCTTGAGGACCTCGCGACTAGATGTGATGAGTCGGATTTCCCGCAGGTGGTTTCCAGGCTTTGTATTACGGCCTATCGGGCCCCCAGGTACATTAACATCAGTGGGTTCATCCAGGGGCCGTTCCTGGCGATTCGTGGCGTCATTGCGGGATGCAGCATTGCTACTAGTTTCGTCAGGGTCTATTACATGAAAGCCTTTGTTAATGTCATGCTGCATCCTTCGTCCAGCCTGGATCTTTACATAGATGACCTGGGTCTGTCTGCTCAGGGTAGTTTTCATGAAGTTTATTCGGCCATCACCGTCGGGGCTGTGGGCTTGTTCAAGGCTGTGGAGGCCGATATCAAGTGCCAGGTCGCTCCTGACAAGGCGAGCCTCGTATGCAGTCAGCGGCGTCTTGGGGAAAATCTTCTGGCCTTCTTGGGTGTCTGGGCTGGCCCTGGGGGGGCCTCTTCGGCTGTCAACCTGGGGACTGACGATACCGCTGGGCTGCCTAGGAGGGTCAAGGGCCGTTGTAGGAAAGCGAAGCAGCGCCGCTCCACCTTCGACAAGCGTGTCAGCAGGATCAGCAAACAACGTCAGGTCCTGGGCCGTTCCGCTAAGAAGATTTTTACCAGTGGGGCTTTGGCGGGGATCAATTTCGGCTGCGAGATCCACGGGGTCAGCGACGCCGAGCTTGCCCACATCCGCCGCCAAGCAGGCAAGTGTCTCAGGCCGTCTTGCGGCGGCCGCAGCCTCTCTTCAGCTCTGGTTTGTGAGGACGACCCCACTTACTACGGGATGGTCGCACCTATCGTTCGGTGGGGGAAGGAGGTATGGGCGGCCCAGTATCATCAATACTTGGGGGGTATGTCTCATAAGGAGCTCAGGAGGTGCTGGTCGTCAGTTTTCGAGGGTAAGCTGCAGCCCAAGACGTGGCGATCTGTCGCTGGCCCGATCTCTGCCCTCTTCTTGTCAGTCAAGCGCATCGGTTGGTCCATGCCCAACTACGCCACTCTCGCCATGCATGACGGCACCTGTGTCTCTCTCACATTTGTCAGCCCAACCCTCTTGAAGGACATCCTCAGGCGGGCAGTGGTGAGGGGTATTGAAATGCATGTGGGTAGTAGCTTGAATGTTGGGTGGGATCGGGCTTGTTTCGACATTTGCAAGAGCCAGATGCGATCGAAGAAATTTACTGCACTGGAGAAGGGTTCGATCAGGAACCTTTGCTGCGGTGGGGCCTGGACCGCCGACAGAGCCGCAGAGGTGGGCTACCAGCTCAGTGACGTGCAGTTGCTCTGCCCTCTGTGTCGTGCTCATCCAGACTCTGTGCACCACAGGCTTTACGTGTGCCCCGCAGTGTCCGAGACTCGCAGCGAGCTTATCCCTCCAGAGATCCTAGAAGTTGCCCTGGGTCCGTTGTCGGATGGGGATCTCATCCTGTTCGATCGGGGGATCTTCGAGCATCCCGAATCGTTCTGGCCAAAGGCCCTTAGCTCGGGGGGTGGGGCCATTCTGCCAGCTGCTGAGGAAGAGGACTTCTCGGAGGCGCTCGCTAATGGGGACTTGCAGGGCAGCATCTATGTTGACGGGAGTTGTTTCTGGCATCCCATCTCGGAACTTTCAAGGGCGGGCTGGGGGGTTTGCATGGTCTCCCCCCAGGGCTCCCTCTTGTGCGCCTTGCATGGTCCTGTACATCACCCGATCAGCCAGACAGCACCAGCTGGGGAGTATTGTGCCCTTGCCATGGCTGCTCTCCATATTGTTGCTAATTCCGAAGTTTTTTCCGACTGCCTTGCGGTAGTTAATCATTTCCGCCTGCCCCCTAGCGAGCGTTTGTCGTTTAGGAGGCGATATGCTGGCCAGTTTCTGTACATCAATTCCCCTTTCGTCCAGTCCGTGGTGAAAGTGAAGGCCCACCAGGATGTGGACGAGGTCGGCATATCTGAGGTTGAGAGAATCCGTAGGGTAGGTAACGATTTTGCCGACAAAGCTGCACAGCGCGGCGCCCGCTCTCACCCCCAGCCGTCACCCGAGGAAGAAGAGCGGGTGTACCGCGCCGTCAAAATCAGTAAAGTCGTCTGCCGTCTCGCTGCCAAGTTGCTGCCGATGTGGCCACGCTTGAATCTCGAGGACGCTCCGCTGGTCACCCCTTGTCGCACCACCTGTGGTCCCGTGGAGCCCTCGGTCCTGCATCAGTGGCAGTGGCAGCACTCTGTGTGGAGATGCAGTGTGTGCAGGGTAGGTTCTCGTTCTTGCGCCATGCCGCCTGGCGGATCGTGCATCGGCAGAGCCAGTGCTGATCTTGACATCGCTGATTCTCTTTTTCACAGCGTTGTGGTCCTGCCGTGTACGGATGGTTCCGATTTCTTTTTCTGCCCCAAATGCGGGGGCTTTATGCACCAGGCTGTGTTTGCCACGACTGCTTTGTCCAAGGAGTGCCCCAATGTGCTGCGCGGCCATGGCCGCACTAATTTTAACAAAGTCATGCGTGGTCGCCACCCAAGGAAGAGCCTGGGGGTAGGCCGACCTGAAGAGCTGCCTGCAGGGGCGATTCCCGCCCTTGCGCCTCCCTCCTCCTCAACGCCCGTCCCCAACTTTTGATTCGGATTGTTCGAAATCTATGGTCTCAGAGCGCCTTCCCGCGTAGGGTCGTACTGTTTTTGGTTTTGTCCACTCGTCCCCTGCATGACCAGGGGTCGAGGATCCGTCCAGCCTGCTTTTGGTGCCGAGGCTCGGCCCAATATGGTTGCTCGTCGCACCGCCAATAGCGCGGAGTCAGTGCAACAGGCTGCGATTTTTCCCTCGGCTCCCTCCAACGAGAGTGGGGCGAGGGGCCGCCGCTGTTTCCACGGCACTGCGGGACTGGCAGCCGTCTAGGCGTGAGTCCCCCCGCAGTTGCCGTGACGTCAGCGGCGGGGCAGGGTCGGTGGCGAAAGTGGCAGTAGGCGCCACCCAGCCCTGCCCCCACCTCTGGGGGGAGGCGCCGTCCCCCCAGGGAGTATGTCTTGGCAGTTGTGGATGTCAAACAAAAACCCCACCAGAACTCCAGCCGGCCCGTCCTCCGCCGAGCGGCGCTGCTGCAGCCTGCGCTGCGGCGGTCGGGGGGAGCCTGGGGCGGTTGGGGTGCCAGGGCAATGTGCGCGCCGCGCCTGCCCTCCGCTCGCCCAGCGAGGGAGGAGGAGGAGGAGGAGGAGGAGGAGGAGGAGGAGGAGGAGGAGGAGGAGGAGGAGGAGGAGGAGGAGGAGGAGGAGGAGGAGGAGGAGGGAGGAGGAGGAGGAGGAGGAGGAGGAGGAGGAGGAGGAGGAGGAGGAGACGGAGGAGGAGGAGGAGGAGGAGGAAGAGGAGGCGGAGGCGGAGGAAGAGGCGGAGGAGGCGGAGGCGGAGGAGGATGAGGATGTGAAGGAGATGGAGGATGTGAAGGAGGAGGAGCAGGGAGGCCGAGGATGAAGACGAGGAGGAAGATGGGGGAGATGAAGGGGAGGAGGAGAGATGAGGAGGAGCAGGAGGAAGCGGCGTAGGATGGGCAGGAGAGAAGAGGCCAGTGGAGGAGGAGGAGGACGAGAGAGGAGAGAGGCAAAGCCAGCTAGGCACGCTTGCGCCACATATGATATCCTACCCCTGCCACCCATGCCTTCCTATTGCGTTGAGTCCGTTTCTATCCGCCGACGGGGGTGTCTTCGAGGTCCTTGACCCCGAACTGGCAGTTGCAGGTTTGGGCCCATCGCTTAGTGCATAATCAGACAGGGGAATTTCTTTCTCGGAGGAGGAGGAAAGGGGAGAAAGGAGGATAGGAGGAGGTGGAAGAGGATGATGACGAGGTGGCTGATGAACAGGATGAGGAAGGAGAAGGAGAAGGAGAAGGAGAAGGAGGACACGAGGAAGGCGGGGGAGGGGAAAGGAGTGGGATGGAAACAGCGAGTAAGGAATCAGATCTAGAAATGTGGCCCGCGATGAGGCGAGCGCTCCATCATAAACGACGGGAACCAAACACAGATCCAGAACCGTAGCCAATTTTGCAACTGACATGTCATTTTGACGGACCAAGGACGCCCCGATAAAACATGTACGCAGGAACAGCAAGGAAGGAAATCCTGTGACAAAACGATACGCGTGAGAAGAGCCCGAGAACCACTGCACACTATCAAGGGAGAAGAGTGATTGGAGAGGAGGAACATCTAGGCTTTCGAAAAAGATCGACATAGTTCTGGGGGTCCCTGGGGCGTCCAGAGCAGATTTAATGGGAGGCAGACGAGTTGGGGAGGAGGGCAAGGATGAGCGGCCTAGGTAGACAATGTTTGCTTTGAGCGAACCTCACCCTTCCATCAGCCCCACAGCGTCGTAAAATAGCCATGGCGTGATGGAGGAATCACGACAAGAATCCTCGACACCATGTTTTTGCTGAAGACTTACAGAGCCGCATCGATGACTGAAGGTCCACGGGGCCTGATGCGGTGCGAAAGGGCCTGTTGTTTGGCATGACGCCTGGAGGTGAGCATTCTCCTCCTCCTCCTCCTCCTCCTAATCGGCCTCTAGACGTGTCTCCGAGTGGGCCCTGACCAGAATGTCGAGGCAGATCTAGACGTCATGATGCGGACCGCCCCAGAGGCCCCGCAGTGGCAAACATATATACATCCTACTCCACCCTTCCAACAGATCCTCTCCCTGAGCGAAGACCATTGACCTCATGATTGTATAAGCGATGCTGCCCACAGGAGTTCTCGACCTCATCATCAAGCCCTGCTTCTCTTCTCTGGTCGTTTTTGCTGGCACCTGAGCCCACAGACGACCCCCCCACAAGCCCAAATGCTGAACAACTGGCCGTCGTGATTTTTGCTTGCGATTTCTGAAGGTCTGCGGGTTGAGGCTTGGGCCTCGAGAACTTATTACCCCCCAACCACGCGAAACCTCCTGGACGCAGGCCCTCTCCTCCAGCAGGAAGAACCCTCGTAGAGCAGGAGGAGGAAAAGGCCCTCCCTTCCTTCTCCTCGTCTTCCCCCGCCCTTTCCTTGTAAACAACTCCCACTGCCGCACCACCACAACCACCACACGTGTGTATAGGCAGGGCCCGGCATTTTGCTTAAGACATCCTTGCAACTTACGACCCTGAAAACCTAGGACTCAACATATTACCAAGATGGATGGATGGCCGTTTTCAAACTGCGGCTCTTACCTCAGCGCCGCAAACATTCGCTATACAGGCTGGCGGCAGCTACAACGATGAAGGGCGGGTCGTTTTCAAAATGCGGCTCTCGCCTGAACGCCGCGGGTATCCGCTGTTTTCACCGGAACCCAAGAATTGCACACAAGGAGCAGGGGGTCAAAATAAGGTTACTGTATGAGAGCCGCGCAAATTCGCCATAACATACAGCAGCAGCTACAATGATGGAGACTATTTCGTTGTCTAAAAGCAGCTCTCGCCATAGCACCGCGCACAGCCGTTTCACAAGTGAGCAACTGCTTTGGGGATGACGGGCAGTTCCTGTTCAACATGGGATCCGTGCTTGATGCTTCATGGGAACTGACGATCAGAAACGCGTGCACCATATATGTATACACACATACATACAGACATACATGCATATCCGGCACCGTGCCGCTGGGCATGGAATGAGCGTGTCTTCAGGTCCTGCGCCCAATCCATTGAGCCTCAGTCCTCGACGCTAGGATTCTTAAGGGGCCGGGGCCCAGACCCCAATTGCTGGAGTGACACGCGTTGGATTAGCGGAGCGCCACTCCGCTTATTGGCCTCAGAGCATACGAGCCGACGTCGCCTGCCTCGCTTCCAGTAGTGGAGCGTCGTTCCGCGAATTGGTTTCAAACCAACGGCGTCAAGCCAATTCTCGGAGAGCCGCTCCGCTAAGTGGCTTCGAGTCAGGGTATTACGATAGCGCTGCTCCCAATAGCGGACTACCGCTCTGCTACTCGGCCTCGAACCAGAAGGTTGTGATTGTTCCGTTTCCATTAGCGGAGCGCCGCTCCGCTAAGTGGTCTCCAATCAAAGAGCTACGATTACTTAGCTTCAACTTTGCCCCAAACCAAAGGGATTTACTAATGCTTCGCTCCCATGTGCGAGGCGGCGTTACGAAAATTGGCCAAACACAAAAGGGTGTTGGGTGCGTTGGTCACATTCGCGGAGCGGCGCTCCGATTGCTTCGCTCCAGTTGGCGAGGCGCCGCTCCGCTAATTGGCCTCAAACCAGGGGGTTCTAAACCTCCTCGCTCCAATTAGCAGAACGGCGCTCCGCTAATTGGCCTCGAACCATGGGATTGCCAGATTGCTGCCATCCCATTAGTGCCGCTCCGCTACGTGGCTTCAGAGAATTACGATTGCTTCGCCCCAATTGGCGGAGCGCTGCTCCGCGAATCGGCCTCAGACGAGGGGGGCTAGGATTGTTTCGCTCCCACTCGCGAAGCACAGCTCCGCGGGCTCGAACGCAGGGATTGCACTTGCTTCGCTCCCATTAGTGGAGCGCCGCTCCGCTAAGTGGCGTCCAACCAGAGACTTACGACTGCACTCTCTCATTAACGGGGCGTTGCTTCACTCATTGGCACCAAACGAAGGGATTACAACCTTCACACCTGACCCCAGGGCGTGTCGCGGCTTGTAGGGGGGTCCCCGCGGTTTGTCGCATAATTTCTGACGTCCAAAATCTCCAAGACGGTCTAAGGGGCTCTCAAGAGGCCCCCGAGACGGTCCAAGAGGTCCCCAAACTGCCCCCAAGAGGCCCCTGAGAGCGCTCCGAAAAGACCTGAATATAAGCTCGTGTGAAAACACTGACCCACAAACCAGGCACGGCGGCGGGATGGGCCGGAGCCAATTAGATATACATGTAGAGAAAGAAAGGAAGAGAGAGAGAGAGGGAGGGACAGACAAAGAAAGAAAGAGAGAGAGAGAGAGAAACAGAGAGAGAGAAAGAAAGAGAAAGAAGAAGGAAACACAAATGGAGAAAGAAAAAGAGAGAGAGAGAGAGAGAGAGACAGTGAGAGAGAGAAGAAACAAAAGTACGACATAGAGATAGAGAAGGAGAGATAGGCAGACATACAGACATACAGACATGACGATGTATACGTGTATATATATATATGTATATGTGTATCTACATGTATACATATATATAAACATTTATATGTATATGTATGCACATATATATATATATATGTATATATCTATATATATATATGCACGCTTATGTATACGTACTAGAGCCATCGCGCGCTTCGCGCGCGCTCAAGTTCTAGCTAGGCATGATAGACTTCAACCGACGGCCCCCGGCAATGTTCGCATCCGATCCACCCGAGTCGGCACACCCCTGACACGGGTCTTGGCTCACAAGAAGATCCACCTACGGCCCCATAGAGAAGGTTCGCATGGCATCTTGGATGCCTCTCTCGCCGGCGCATTAGAACCAAGTTATGAGCCTCTTGGGCGCCTCTTGGAGGCCTCCTGGGTGCGTCTCTTGGGGTGCTTTGGGGGGCCTCTTGGGGCCTCTGGGGGGCCTATCGGCGCCTCCTGGGGGCTCTTGGGACCGAAAGCTCGGAAATCGAAAGTGGCTGTCTTCTTCTGGGACCCCTCTCGGGCGCTTCTTGGGCTTCTCTTGGGCCGTCTTGGGGGCCGATTGGGCCGTCCTGCGTTTCTGGTAGGCCGTCTTGGAGATTTCTTGGGGGCCTCCTAGGCCGTTTTGGGGGGCCTCTTGGGCCGTCTTGGACGCGGCGACAGCCCAAGAGGCGAGCATGCGAAAAATATACGTTTTCCCATAGGAATGGAAGGATTTTAGTTTCTTGGGACTCTCTTGGGGTGCCTCTTGGAGCATCTTGGGGTGCTTTGGGGGGCCTGCTTGGGGCCTCTTGGGGGCGTATCGGCGCCTCCTGGGATCTCTTGGGGCCGAAAGCTCGGAATTCGAGAGTGGCTTTCTTCTTTCTCTGGGACTCCTCTCGGGCGCGTCTTGGGGCTTTGGGCCGTCTTGGGGGCCCATTGGGCCGTCCTGGGCTTCTCGTGGCCCGTCGTGGAGCTCTTTTGGGGGCCTCCTAGGCCCTAGGCCGTCTTGGGAACCCCTTGGGCCGTCTTGGACGCGATGACAGCCCAACAGGCGAACATACGAACAATATACATTTTCCCACAGGAATGGGACGATTTTTGCTTCTTGGAGCTCTCTTGGGGTGCCTCTTGGAGCGTCTTGGGGTGCTTTTAGGAGCCTTCCGGGCGCTTCTTGGGGGCTTCTCGGCGCCTCCTGGAGCCACTTGGGGTCGAAAGCTTGGAATTCGATGGTGGCTTTCCTCCTCTGGGGCCCTCTTGGGCCCGTCTTGGGGACTCTCTTGGGCCGTCTTGGGCCCTTCGTGGGCCGTCCTGGAGCTTTCTGGGGCTGTGTTGGGGCCCTCTGGGGCGCGTCCTAGGCCGTATTGGGGCGGTCTTGGGAGCTTCTGAGGTCGTCAAGCACGGACCGACAGCGAAAACAAGCAATATGTTAACATATACGTTTTACAAAGGGAATGGGGCTATTTTGGCCCCTTGGGGCTCTCTTTGGGGCCCTATTGGGGGTCGCTTGGGGTGTCTTGGGGGCTTCTGAAGCCGCCTTGGAGGCCATGTGGGCGTCTGGGAGCGACCTTCGGGCGTCCCGGGTCTGTTCTGGAGCCTCTTGGGGCCTCCTTGACGCCTTCCGGCGGCCTTCTGTGAGGCCCCGGGGCTCCCCGAGGGCCCCAGAGCCCACATTTGCGGTAGCGGCGCCGGCCCCAGGCGCCCGGACCCGGTGCGCCGTTATATGTATAAATATATACACGCATGCATACATACAAGCATACATAGATACACACACACAGACAGACAGACAGACAGACAGACAGACAGACAGACAGACAGACAGACAGACAGACAGACAGACAGACAGACAGACAGACAGACAGACAGACAGACAGACAGACAGACAGACAGACAGACAGAGAGACGGACCGACAGACACACAGACAAGCAGACAGACAGACAGACAGACAGACAGACAGACAGACAGACAGACAGACATAGACACCCGCGTGTGCAAACACAACAACTACACGGATGGAGGGTGGTTCCTTACAAGGGTCTCGCAGGAGGCTTTCTCAAATCTCATGAGCAGAAATGTAGCTTTGCGCAACGGTTACACAGGGGGGGGGGGCCGTTTCAAATCAGAGCTCTCGCCTGAAGTGCAGACACATAAATAATGCTCGTCGTTCAAGGGAGTTGCATCCCCCAGTGAACGGGATTGCTGGTAGGTACGTCCGAGGAGGGGACTTGGAACTAGTGCTGAAACGAGTGTATCTTGCAACACCGTTGATGCAACCCTGGTCACCTCTGGACAGACAGACAGACGTACTCCCTGCTCCTTCTACGACCATCCCGCTCCTCCTCGCCCTTTATCCCTCCTCCTTTTCCCCCTTGCACCAGCCCGTCGCAGATCCACATCGCTACCTCATCAGCCCCTCCTCCTCCCCCCTCTCCTAGGGGAACGAAGAATGACATAAACATAACAACTCGGAGGTCCGCGCGGATTTCTCGGATCTGCGCTGGACCCCCTCCCTGGCGCGCGGAGCGAGCCAGGGGCTGCGCCGGAGGCGCCGCCAGGGGGCCCCAGCGCGGACCCGAGAAATCCGCGCGGACCTCCGAGTTTTATGTTTATGTCATTCTTTGTTCCCCTAGCCATGGATCTTCAACACCATGCTATGCCATGCGTAATGCTTTGCCCTGCTACGACATCCGACTGTGCGAACAGAGAGGAGATCTACGCCACGGTAAGGGATGGGATGCAGGGGTAGGGCGTCCGATGTGACGCGAGCGCCCTTAGCTTGTCCTTCCCCCCTCTCGCCCTCCTCGCCGTTCTTCGCCGCCGGGAGCCGGTTTCCGCCTCGCGCAGCGTCCTCCGCCCGCGCGGGGGCGTCGCCCCCTGCTGTGCGGCCCCCGCCTCCCCTGAGCCCAGCGGGGAGTCCTGGGCGGACGGCACCTCCGGGCAGGGCGGGCCAGGCCGCGCGGAGTACGTGCCGGCGACGGCGGCGACGACCACGACTTCGTCCACCTCCTCCCTCGAGCCTCTCCTCCCTGCTCCCTCCTCCCTGCTCCCTCGAGCCTCTCCTCCCTCGCCCTTCCCCTTCATGAGCCCTCGCTCCTCTCCCTGCCCTCCCTGGCTCTCCCTGTCACACCTGTCCTGCTGATCATCCTCCCTCTCCTCCTCGTCATCATCAGTACGTCGACGGAAGGACCCCACATGATAATCTGTTCAGTGCGCGCGAGGTTCATCACCAGGCCCGATTAACAATGGTGAAGATGGCAAGACGCCAGGGTACCAGGATGCGACCTGGGAGGCCGTTGAGACTTGTGGGGCCCGTGGGGCCTATGTGGCATGTGAGACCTCCGAGGCCTGTGGGACATGCGCGACATGTGGGACCTGTGCGACCTGCGTGGCCTGTGCGACCTGTGGGGCCTGTGGGACCTGCCAGACCTGTGGGACATGGGGGACCTGCGGGCCCTGTAGGACCTGTGGGCCTGTGGGGCCCCTGGAACTTGTGGGACTTGTGGGGCCTGTAGGACCTGCGAGACCTGTCGGGCCCATGGGACCTGTACAGCCTGTGGGGCATGTTGGGCCTGTGGGGCCTCCGGGACCTGTGGGACGTGCGAGCCCTGTAGGACGTGTGGACCTGTGGGACCCGCGGGGCCTGTTGGACCTGCGGGGCCTGGGACCTGTGGGACCTGTGGTGCAGATGGGGCCCGGGAGACCTGTGAGACTGTGAGGCCCGTGGGGCCCGTGCGACCTGTGCTGCCTCTGAGGCCCGTGGGCCCTGTGTGTCCGGTGCGGGGCCCGTGGGTCTTGCTCGGCCTGCGGGACCTGTGGGACCCGTGTAACCTGTGCGCCCCCGGCTCCCGCTCGAGAGTCCCTCGGCGCTCGCTCACGGGCGCGGCTCCTGCTCGGGACTTCCTCCACATTCAGGCCTGACGAACCAAAAACGAAAAAAAGGCGGCGGGGATTCGAAGATGGGGGCGGTGACTCCAGGGGAAGGGGGGCGCCTGCTCGAGACGTCCTTCTGGTCCACTCGCAGACGAGGCTCCTGCTCGAGACTTCTTCCGCATTCACGCCTGAGGAGCCCACGGGTGACGACAGTTATTTTACGTTTCAGGATGACCCGCTCGGGTCCGAAAAAGGACGTGTGGGACCCCAGATCAGAGGGGGCGGGCTCCAGCTCGAGACTTCCTCGCGATCACTCACAGACGCAGCTCCCGCTTGATACTTCTTCCATGCTCAAGCCTGAAGGGCCCAACAGCGAGGACAATTTCAAATGTTAAGATGACCCGCGCGGATTACTAACACGAGCTGCGGGCCCCGTAGGGAGGGGGTTCCTGCTTGAGACTACCTCACAATTCACTCTCAGACGAGGCTCCCGCTTGATACTTCCTCCATGTTTCATTGCACCGACCTTGCAGACGTGCTGCAGCGGATTATCGCGAGGATTCCTGTCAATGCAGAACTCCGAAACGGCGAGCGAAAAACGAGGTGAATTTCACGTGGATGTTTTGTAATCTTCATTCCTGGCCCAACCGAAAATCCGCCCGAAACGAAATCCGGAACGAAATAGTCCAGGATAATCCGTGCCCATCCCATTGTTTTCCGAACGAAATCCGCTCTGCGACGTGGGCGCCCCGACATGTTCAAGCATGAGGAGCCCAGAAGACAGGACATTTACAAGTCTAAGGACGACCAGCTTGGATTACTAACAAAAGCTGCTGGCTCCGTAGAGAGAGAGAGAGAGAGAGGCTGCTGCTCGCTTGAGACTTCCTTGCGATTCTGTCACAGACGAGGCTCCTGCTTGATACTTCCACCATACTCAAGCCTGGGGACCCCAACAATGAAGACACTTACAAATTGTACTATGATCCGCTCGGATTCCTACTATGAGCTGCGGGCCCCTCAGGAAGGGGGCTCCCGCCTGCGACTTCCTCCGATTCACTCACAGACGCAGCTCCCGCTTGGTACTTCCTCCACAACTGTTCAAGCCTGAGGAGCCCACAATAATAGACACTTACAAATTTAAGGAAGACCCGCTTGGATTACTAACGAAAGCTGCGGGCCCCGCAGGGAAGGGGCTCCCGCTTGAGACTTCCTCGCAATCCACTCACAGACAAGGCTCCCGCTTGATACTTCCACCATGTTTCAAGCCTGAGGGCCCCCAGAATTACGACAACTAATAGTTTTAGGATGGCTCGCTCGGGTTATGACCAGGCGATGCGGGCCCCATAGGGAGGGGGCTCCCATCTGAAACTTCCTCGTACTTCACTTACAGGCGAATGTCCCGCTGGATACTTCCCTCACACTCCAGCCTGAGGAGCCCGAAGGTGACGACAATTACAATGTTTGGATGACCCGCTCGGATTACTAACATGAGCTGCGGTCCCCACAAGGCAAGGGCTCCCGCCTGAGACCTCCTCGCAATTCACTCAGAGACGAGGCTCCCGCTTGATATTTCCTACATGTTTACGCATGAGGACCCCCAAAGTGACAACACTTACAAAATGAAGAACGACCCGCTGTGGTTTTCAGAACGCGGGTGGTTTTCAGAACGCGGATGTCGCCCTTAGCGCACCGTACATAAATGTCCCATATTTACAAGGATGGGGGGGCGGGCCATGCCCAACATGTGGCTCTCGCCTTAGCTCCTCACACATTCGCCTGAAAGCTTCCAACATGTACGAATATGCAAGGCGACACTGTTCCACAATGCAACTATCGCCACGAAAACGCGCACATCCATCTTAAACATTTCCAACAACGTCCCGGATGCATGGCTGTCAAAATGAGGCTCTCAGACACCGCGAGCGTTCGCCTGCAGAACTTCCATCGGGTACGAGAATGGAGAACGATATGTTTTGCTCTGGCCGTAGAACCGCGCACATCCATCTTAACACCTTTAACACCGTAGAACCAATACAGGGATGAGGGGCAATTCCGTTACAGAGTGTGGCTCTCGCCTTGGCGCCGTGCTTATTCGCCATCAGCAGTTCCAACAGGTACGGAGATGAATGGCGCCTCATTTACAGAAAAACGGGGATCCCACCTGAGAACTCCAGCACACCATATGGCGAGAAGTGTACCGCATTATCCAACAGTGTCACGGGCGCAGGGCGGAGTGGTTTCGAAATGGAGCTCGCGCTTGCGAGGTCCGCAAACATGAATGGCAAACCTGCAAACCTGTGCAGCACTTGCACGGCGGGAAGGTGGCTGCTTTTCGACACGGGGCTCTCACCGGACCCTTCCTTGAACTTTGTGGTCCTACCCGTTCGCGCCGACTGTAGCTAGAATGTGGTCGGGCATGTCGTACAGGCGGACTTTGGAGGAAAGATCAAACATAGTCCAAGCAGATTCTAAACATCATCAAAACTAATCAGAAGTCGTCGTCCGACTATGTTTTGACTATTTGGGAAATCTCATCTCTCCTGTAGAGGGACAGACAGGCCCGGCGTAAACCCAGAAGGGCGCAACTGCTTTGCAGCACGGGGGGTCCGGCCAGAATTGAAGGGGCCCTGGGACACACAAATGAATGCACACAAATGAAAAGAGTCCCCATGTTTTCCCATATTTCCTTGGCTTCTGTCTTCCCCCCCACTTCCCATATTTTCCTATCTTTTCCTGGGGGTGGACGATTCGTTGTGTCTGTGTGCCTCTTCCCCTCCTGAAGAGTGGCAGACCCGTGGGGCGCCGGTGTTTTCGAGGGCGCGACCCCCGCGCGGAGACGGGAACGTTCGCACTGGGCCTTCCGAGGAGGGGCTTCGGGACGAGGGGGTGCGTCGCGGCACCGTTGGTGCATCCTGGGCTGGCCTCTGATCCCCTCCTCCAGCTCCTCCTCCTCCCCCTCCAGCTCCTCCTCCTCCTCCTCCTGCTCCTCCTCCTCCTCCTCCTCCTCCTCCTCCTCCTGCTCCTCCTCCTCCTCCGCCGAATTATCCTTCTCGCTCTCCTTCTCCCCTCCTGCTCTCTTCAAGACCCTTCTATAGAGGGCAAAGCATCCACCCCCATAAGAACCACCCCGAGAAGCGAGGCTGTTTAGTAAATGCACCCAAAAAATGAATCGAACAGGGCAAGGCTGTTGAATAGACGCCCAGGGCCGTCTGGTAGACGCCAAGTCTAGGTCCGGCTGGTTTGTCCGCCCGTGATTCTACGAGGCCCTATGCATTCTTGGGCGCCCGTCCCTCTCACCTCGCGTCCCCACCGAAATCCGCTCTCAGCTGAAACCCGGACCCCTCCCGGGTCATGCTGTGGCTCGTTTGTTCGAGCTGCGTTCGGCCGTGACGACACGGGGAGGGGAGGGGCAAAGCCAGAACAAGAGCACGAGAACGAGGAGGAGAAGGACGAAGAGGAGCCGCCCGCCTTTGCTCCTCATACGAGAGCGCCATGCGAGAGCGCCATGGAGGAGGGTTTGAGAGCGACACGCGAGAGCGCCACACGTGCCAGCCAGGCCGCGCCTCAATGCAAAAGGCTCGGGTGGCGCCGCCGATGTAACCAAACATCGCGCTGCGCGCCCCGCGCTGCGCGACACTCGGTTGACTTCGCGCACCGGCGGCGCCGCCCTGCAGAGTGGGCACCTCCGTGGCCTTGGCCGCGAGGCGCAAGGCGCGGTGACCTACTGTACGTCGACAAAATGTTGCACCACTTTTGCCGCGCATTGTCAGCTATATTGCATTGCTCCTCCCCCCCCTCTCCCTGATCTTAATATTGGGCACATGGCGAAGGTCCCTTGGCGCCCCCCCCAGGGCTCGCGACAGAATGTTGCACCACCGAGCCGTTTCGATGAACCCGGGACCGCAGCCAATGTTAAGATTGGGGGGAGGGGGGGGTGGAAGCGAACATCCATTGCACAATCGCCTTGCTTTCTTCACAACACCAGGTGGTGCAACATTTTGTCGATGTACCGTACGCGCCCGCGTGAAGGGTGTGTGCTTTGCCGGGGGCGCCTCCTCGCCGGACAGCTCGAGCAGCCACCGCGACAGCCTCCGGGGAGAACTCCTGCCGGTCAGCCAGACGTCCAGGGACGGCCATCATAGGAGGCATCGGGGGGGGGAAGGGGGGAAGGAGGGGCGGGAGGAGGGGGGAAGAAGGAGGGAGGAAGGGGGGAGGGAGGGGTGCGGGAGGGCTGGGAAGGGGGAGGAAGGCGGGAGGAAGGAGGTGAGAAGGGGAGAGGGGATGCCATTGCAGCTCTGCTTGCTGATGGATTTCGCGTCTCCTTCTCTTCCTCGTCCTTCTCCAGCCCCGTCTCCACCATCCTCCTCCTCCTCCCATTACATTTTCCCTCCTGCCTGAATATTTTCCTCCTCCTCCTTCTCCTCCTCCTCCTCCTCCTCCCCCTTTCTTCCGTCGCTCGGGACGAGAGGGTGTGTTGCGGCACTGTTGGTGCATCCTGGGCTGGCCTCTGATCCCCCTCCTCCAGCTCCTCCTCCTCCTCCTCCTCCTCCTCCTCCTCCTCCTCCTCCTCCTCCTCCTCCTCCCCCTCCTCTTCCCCTCCCCTCCGATGCTGCTTCTCCCCGCCCCCCCTCCCCACCCAATCCTCCTCTGCCTCCTCTTCCTCCTCCTCTGCATTCGCTCCTCCTCCTCCCCACCCCCTCCTCCCCTCTGCACCTCGCTCTCCGTCCCGCCCCCATCCGCTTCCCGCTTCTTCCGTCCCCTCGCACTACGCCTCCCCTCTTCGGCGTTGCTTCAATGGAAGGGCGATACACGAGGGGGCGAAGAAACGTGCACTTTTCGTGCCCCAGGGGGCCCCTCTAGGGCACCTACTGTGAGCAGGAGGTGCACCTTTCTTCAACCCCCTTGTCTACTCCCCTCCCCCTCTGGCTCTCTCGTCCCCTGCCCACCCTTCTCCTCTTTCTCGTAGCCACCGTCATCGTCGTCGTCGTCATCGCAGTCAGAATAAATTCACTCATTATCCGCCAGTTGCAAATCACCCTCCGCCAACCATCATCACGACCATCATCGCCCTCACCATCCTCATCACCCTGGTCATCATTTGTAGAGTAGACGGCGCAGTAAAGCGCTACAGAAGCTGAGTCAGTAAATTGTCAAAGAGTCAGAAAGAAGTTCCAAACGAATTCCACGCGACCCCACACACATTCAAAACAACATGGAGGAACTTAAGAGCTCAGACCAAACGCCCACACAACGCTAAGCGTTCCAAACCATCTTGACATTCAAAGCATCGCAAGCAAGGTTAACATAAGCTTCAACTTCCAATGAGCACCTCAAGGCACATGCGGATAAAGTTCAACTAACGTTAAAGGCGGCACTCAAGTAAACCACATACCGAACATCATCTTCAAATTTCCTCTGTCGGTAGGGGTTTGCAGCAGCCTTTGAGGAATGTAGCGGGTGCGCTGCCAGACGAGGAATCGGGCGGGGGACCCATTGCCTCACGTGGCCGTTCGTTGCCTGACGTTGCTTCCCGTTGCCTTGCGTTGCCTCCCGTTGCATCCCATGCCCTCCCGTTGCCGTCCCTATACCTGCCCGCATCCGTATGCCTATCCCTACCCTTCTGCCTCGATCCCTATCCTTATCCCCGCTTGTCCCTACCTATATCATATGCCCCTATCCTGATCCCCATCCCCATCTCACTCCCCATCCCCATCCCGCATGCGTATCCCTACATATGTAGCCCTGTACCTACCTCTAGCCCTATACCACTGTTCCCTATGAATGATCACTCCCCCCACCCGACTGGCAGCCAACCTGGACCCATGTGAGCACCCATGCGCACCCCCCGCCACCATCCTGTTAAAAAGACAATGCAACAATCACTTTGCCTACCAATCTGGAGCATGCGCGGGCGCCCCGCGACCACTTTGCATTGGTTTTTGACAGGGACGACGGGGGTATCGGCGTGTGGCGTGCTGCGCGCATGCCAACACCTCTCCTTTCCTGGCAACAAAAACAACGCAACGTGCACTTTGCACGAACAACTGGATCAAGCGCGGACGCCCCGCGATCATTTTACCTTGTGTTTTGACAGGGACGGCGTGGGGCGGGGGGCAGCGTACCGACTGCGGCGTGCAATACCAACACCTTCCAAGAATCTGTTGCAACAAAAACTACAAACTGCACTGTGGGCCAACATCTGGATCATGAACGGACGACTCGCGCTCACATTTCCTCGGTTTTTGACTGTGATGGCGGGGGGCAGGCATATTGCTTGCTGTGTTCGGGCCCACCATCCATTTCAAATGCAATAACAAGCTTATTTTGACAGGGACGGGGGGGGAGGGCGGTATACTGTCTGCTGTGCCACTAATCCTGTCAAAAACAGCTGCAAAGCAATCGTGGGTGCAGACCCGCTGTCACGTTGCATTGGCTTTTGACAGGGACGGTGGGAGGGTCAACATATTGCCCAATGTGGCGCACCTCACCTGGAGCGTGTCGCAGCTGGCATGTGCGGCGCACCTCGCGGGCTTCGTGCACGTGGTGCCTTCCGCATTAGTTCCCGATGTTTTGTCTTCTCGGTCGGGCTCTGATCTGTCCACCACGAGGATGTCGACGGAGTGGGCGTAGGCGGTCACTCGCGCGGCCCCGGCGCCCGCCGATGTTGATGCTCTTCCTTCCATTGATCGCAACAAAGCTGTACACCATTTGGGCACCAAGCGTCGGCGAGGCTTTGCTTAAAGCAGCTCGCGCAAAGACGATCAGGATGAGAAAGGAATATGAGGAGGACAAATAATGGTGCGACAGGTGCTGCTACCCAGAACCGGTGCATACCCCAAAATCGGTCTGCAATGGTTCCCGATAATTGTCGATGGCGGTCCCTGTCTATGCTGAGACTCGGGTGCTACTCATGTGTTGAGAGGACGGGTGGGAATGAGCGAGACGGCTTGTTGCATGTGGTAGCTTGAGCCCTATACCTTACCTGTTTACCTATCCCTATCCCGAACCCCCCTCTCATGGTGGCCCCACAGCGTGACCCGCCATCGCGAACCCCCTATCGTGGCCCCCAACGCATCTTCGTAAAACTGTCTAAGGTTTCTGCCGTCAGGGCGTCATGAAAACTTCACCTTGATAAATAAAAGGACCAACCCTTTTCCAATGGATTCGTGATATCCCGCGGTCTCCTCAAGCTGCTTGGAATACCAAGTGAGAACCGAACACATGACCCAGAACGTTCCCGAAACATTGATTGACACATCGAGGCGTAATTCGTTGCCTCGGACCCGCCTTACACCATGATCACCATCACCATCACCAACATCAGCAGCAGCGTCATACCCATCAGAAACTACCTATACGACCACCCTTCGGGTGAGAAGGAGGTTCGGGGGGGGGAGGAACCAACGTCTCACTCGATCCGTCTCACTATCGATCTCACTATCGATCTCACGATCGGTCTCGCCCGATCGATCTCACTCGATCGATCTCACAATCGATCTCACTCGATCTATTTCATTCGATCGATCTCCCAATCGATCTGGCTATCGATCTCACAATCGATCTCACGATCGATCTCACTATCGATCTCACAATCGATCTCACATTCGATCTCACTATCAATCTCACGATCGATATCACAATCGATCTCACAATCAACGTCACCATCATCATCATAATCATCATCATCACCATCATCATCATGAACAGCATCGTCATCAACGTCATCAACATCATCATCATCATAATCATCATCATCATCGTCGGGGCACCATCGCAACCATCACCTCATCACCATCACCATCAACATCATCATGACCATCATCATCACCATCGGGACACCATCATCGTCACCATCACCATCATCATCATCGGAAACCACCATCATCATCGTCATTGGAAACCACCATCATCATATCACCACCATCATGAGCAACATCATCAGCATCATCATCATCATCGGGACACCATCACCATCAGCAACAACATCATCATCATCATAATCATCATCATCATCATCATCATCATCATCATCATCATCGCGACGCCATCATCATCGTCACCATCATCATCATCATCACCATCATCATCATCGGGACACCATCATCATCAACATCAGCAGCATCATCACCATCACCCGGTCACCATCATCAAAACCATCATCATCACCTCATCATCATCCTCATCATCAACATCGTCATCATCATCGGGACACCATCATCATCATCAACATCATCATCATTGGGACACCATCATCATCACCACCATCATCAACAGCATCATGATCAACCTCATCATCATCATCGGGACATCATCATCACCTTCATCATCATCATCACCTCACCATCATCTCATCATCATCATCACCTTCATCAGGATCATCACCTCGCCATCATCTCATCATCACAACATCATCAGGATCATCATCATCATCATCAGGATCATCATCATCATCATCATCATCACCATCGTCATCATCATCATCGGGACACCATCATTATCATCAGCAACATCACCATCATCAACATCATTATCATCGGGACACCATCATCAACATCATCGACATCATCGACATCATCGACATCATCATCA
>CAUYUJ010016420.1:236450-238950 GCA_963575745.1 Prorocentrum cordatum | reverse complement strand
TCCTCCTCCTCCTCCTCCTCCTCCTCCTCCTCCTCCATCCCTCTCCCTTTCTCCCTCCACCCCTCCCTCCCTCATCATGCCTCCTCGCGGTCCACCGGCGCCCCCACCAGATGGCCCACCCCCCTCTGGCCCGCACGGGCCGACAGTGGTGCAGGCCGCGTGCGGACATGCGGCGGGAAGTGCCTGAGAGGCGCGTCTCGGCCCAAAAAGGCTGCGGGCTCGACTGTGGGGAGGGGGGAATGGGAGGGGAGAGAGGGTCCCAGAATAGGAACGAAGAAAGGCGACACCAACACCACCAGGGCGAGGAGATGCCAGGAGCAACAGGGTGGTCTCCCTGGTGGTGTGGTCCCCCCCTCTCGCTCGAGACATCCCCAGCCTCCAGCTCGGGGAAGCATCCTGGACCCTCTTGCAGGAGGTGGGCCCCCTGGTGGTGTTGGTGTCGCTCCTCCTCCCCGCGACTGGCCTCCAGCGCCCCCTCCGAACCATCAGGGCGGCATGCACTTCACGGTGTGGGCCTCTGGAGGCCTGTCGTGGGCCCCCAGGCCCCGCAGAGACGACGCGGACGAGAAAGTGTGTCCCGAGGCGGGGCCGAGAGCTCCAGGGAGGCCCGCTTCGTTTCGAGAGCACGGCCTGGAGGGAGGGAGGGGGAGGGCAAGGAGTGTGGGGGGGGGCCTCGGGTGCGTTTTCGTTACCAGTCGTTCACCTCGTCGACATGGCCAGATCCGCTCCGAAATCCTTTCCGACCTGAAAGACACATCGGGGGGAGCGGCTTTGAAGAGGACGGGTTCGGGGGCGAGCGGAATTTGGGAACGAGGGAGGTTCAGGAACGAGGGAGGCGAGTGAAGGTTGAAAGGTTATGAAATTGTTCTACTAAATCGGAGGGTTCCTCCCCTCCCGCTCGCCGCTACGAGAGCGAACAGGGGGGGCGATCAACCCCCGCACAAGGAGATAAAACATCCCCCCCACTGAGACCAGGGCCCCACGCCAGACCCCACCAGAGGGTCTGGCGGGGGGCCTTGGGAGGTTTGGGCTGAGGGGAGGGAGAGGATTCAGAGGATAAAATTCGACCCATGCCTTTGCAACCACGCCATGCCAACTCATACCAACAACGAGTTGCCCTTAGTAACCTCCGTCTGGCGACCAATCACGAATGTATTGGTAGCAGCGGCCGCTAAAACGGCGATCGACCTCAGAGGAGGAGGATGAGGAGGAGGAGGAAGATGAGGAGAGGAGGACAACAGCTGTGTAATGCATATATATATATATATATATAAAAAAATATATGCGCATAAGAAGTAGCACACTTAAGACATGTAAGTATACTACAACTATTCAGAGAGAGAGAGAGAGAGAGAGCGAGAGAACGAGAGAACGAGAAGACGAGAGGGAGAGAGAGAGAGAGGGAAAAAGAGAGAGAGAGAGAATAATCTATGACGGGAGAAGGGGATCTAGTAACACGTACATAAAACATGTTAGCCGCCATGTGAGATGAGCTGTGATGTCTGAACAACGTGGTGCACGGAACAGTGCTCCAACTAGCTATGCGGTGCGGGCCACGTGGTGTGAGCTATCTGCAGCGTCGGCTACCTGACGTCAGCTGCGTTGCGTATCTCACATGGTGTGCGCTCGGTGGCCTGAGCCAGGTCTGGCAGGCTCTGGGGGCGGACCCCCCAGGCGGAACCGAGGCGGCAGCGGGCGGCGGCAGCGAGACCAAGGCGGACCCCCCGAAGCGGGCGGCAACCGGGCGGCCGCGCGAGGCGACGCGGCGAAACCCGGGCGGACCCCCCAAGTGGGCGGCAGCGAGGCGGCCGCGGGACGGGCGGCGACGCGGCGAAACCGCGGCGGACCGGGAGTGAGAATCCCGAGTGGGTGGGGGCAGGGGAAGGGGGCTCGGTGATCAGGAGGGAGGGGGAAAGGGAATAGGGAGGGGGGAGGCAGGCGGGGAGGGAGGGGGGGGGGACGAGGGAGGGGAAGAGGGGCGGGAAGGGGAGCAGGGGGAGGAGGCGGAGGGAGCAGGGGGATAAAGGTGAAGAGCATCCCTTCCCGACCCGAGGCGAAATTGTGGAGGCAGATAATGGAAGAAGGGCAGGAGTTGGAGAACTAGGACCAGTAGAAATAGAGATAGGCGGTGGAAAGGTCGGAGGGGGAAGGAAGGGGGCGGATGAAGGGTGAGGAGGAGGAGGGTGAGGAGGAGGAGGAGGAGGAGGAGGAGGAGGAGGAGGAGGAGGAGGAGGAGGAGAGGTGGAGGCGGGGGAGGGGAGGAATGATGAAAGAACGGGGAAGGGAGGAGAGGCAGTGAAGAGAGGACGAGGGAACGAGGAGGGGTAGTTAAGACGAGGCGGGAGGAGGAGGGAGGAGGGGTAGTTAGGACGAGGAGGGGTAGTTCGGACGAGGAGGGGTAGTTAGGGAACGAGGAGGAGCGGCTGCTGAGAGCAAGTGCTCGCCTGCAAGCGATCGCGCGATGAGCTGCGTGCGTGGCTCCCGTGCCGCACGGACGATG
>CAUYUJ010016420.1:228950-231450 GCA_963575745.1 Prorocentrum cordatum | reverse complement strand
CGGAAGGCAGGCACCTGTGCGAAAGGGCGACGTCATGCGCCACCATTAGAAATGCGCCCCACTTGCCTCGCTTGCCCCACTTGCAACGGCCCGCCCGCACAGGCTTTGCTGGAGCTGTGTTGGAATTTTGTTTCTCATTTGTTTGAGCTTTGTTTGGGCTTTGCCGGGGCACTGTCGGAGCTTCGTTTGAGCGTTGCCCCTCCCCCTGGTTCGAACCAGGTGGGGGGGGGTGGGCGATTGTGGGGGTGTCTACATTTAGTGTTGTGCGGCGCGTGTGGCATAGCATGACAAGGCACGTTTTTTTGTTTGTGGTGACGTCTACTCGGCCGCTCATCGGTGACCTTATGGAGTGCCCTAGAGGCCTTTTGCGGTCATCGGCCGGAAGTGCCCACAGCTTGCGTCGACACTCCTAGAGGAGCCAGCCTGAAATAAAGACAAATGCTTAGATAACCTTGTTACCAGGGGCGGCAATGCGGGCAATTATTATTACCATTGTTTTCACTACGAACTACCAGTACTACTACTACGACCTTTCTATCAGAATGCACGTTGCTTGGACTTTCCGGTCGGTCGGCCACCCGGCCGGCGACCGCGTAGATTGGACTGACACAGAGAAGCGAGCTTAGAGCATGGAGTGGTGAGGGAGCGCCTGGGAGGCTGGTGCGTCACTCCCCTGCCCTCCACGGATCTCGGCTCCCGGGTGGAGCGACCCCGCCCCGTGGGTTCCGCTTGCCGCAGCGATCGCTCCGCGAACGTGCCAGCTCAAGCGGAGAAAAAACCGAGTGACACGCGTGCCCTGGCTCCTGCACCAAAGAGCTGCGAGGGACGGGAGGCTGTCGCCTCCTTCCTCCAGGAGTTTCCTTCTGTGGCCAGGGGGCGAGGGCAAACGACGAACGAACGAACGACGACGACGACGAAAATAAAGAGGTCCGAGCTCTAGAACACAACTGTGCAAGAGAACATCTTTCCTCACCTTCCTCATGCCAGAGTCTCGGAACCAACGGGGTAGTAGGAACGCCGCCTCTCGGCCGAAGTTCTGGGACCCGCGCCTGATCCTCGTTGTACTCCGCGCGGCTCCTGAGGGCCGCCTCGGGGCCTCCCAGAGAGGGCCTGACTTGTCCAGCCAGAACCTCGGGAGGTGTTTGTGCTGGCACTCGAAGACATCATCGAATCAAAAGTCCTGTCCGAAATCAGCGACGACTAAAACATGGAGTGTGCATTACCCTGCGCACTTCCCAGTGGGCGTCCTGTCGGACCACGAGGCGCTCACAAGGGGAGCTTCCCCCCCTCCCCCCCTGGTTCGAACCGGAGGGGGTGGGCTTGCCAGTAACAGTAGAAACGCTCATTCAAATGTACTCATCGGACGGAAGATGAAAAGTAGGTAAAACAAGAAGTAGGAAGGCGTTGAAAGTACATTGGGTGTCCGCCCGCCCCCGAAAGAGGACGGAAAAGGTGAAGCCACTCGTCATTGAAGTAGGAATGCGCTGAAAGTAGATTGGAACCTGGGACTCCGAAAATACCTACTTTCAACGACCGATGGGTAGGCTTGCAGCTCAGAGCTTGTGGCGGCCTGTTGCGACGCCCAGCTCGTTCCCTGCTGCCGGGCAGAACTCAGCTCACAGGCCCGGAGGCCCCCTGGGAGCGGCCCTCTCCCCGAGTCCCTCCTGGGCCTTTGGGCTCTCTCGCCTGTCGCGCCGAGCACAGCGCGGTCCCCCTCGGGGGCGGGATGCTCGGGAGGGGCAATCCCCCTCGAGGGGGGATCTCCTCTCCCGAGAAGAGCGAGCCTCGGGCCGGGGCCGCCGAGCGCGACGCGCGGTCTCCTCTACGCAGGCGCGCTCCACTACTCGCCAAGCAACTACTCGCAAATTGCCTGGATCCGCCGATGGGGCTTTGCGATCCAACATATATATACATATATATATATATATAAATAGATAGAGAGAGAGGGGGGGGGGGCAGTCGCTTGCTTTTAGGACCTTTGGCGAGCAGGCATCTTGCGAGCAGTGGCACGCGCTCGGTGATCCTCGCCCCCTCGCGGGCCCACCCGCCCTCTCCTCCCCAAGCCGGCCGCGGCCGGCCGGGGGGGCCGCGCCGGCCGCCGCGGGCGGGGCGCCCTGGGCTCCTCCCCGTCGCCCTCCGCGCCCACCTCCGCCGCCAGCTCCGCCGGGGGCGGCGCCACGCGCACCCCGTTGGCCCGCTGCACGGCGGCCTTGATGTACCAGGTGGGATCCGGCACTCCGGCGCCTCGGGCGGGCGGACTCTTCTGGAGCTGTCCGGGCCCGAGCTCGGCGCACCACTCCTGGGCCACCCAAGGTTGCCATGGCCAGGACCCCGAGGATGCCACGGCCAGGACCGAAACGTGCGTGTGCGCGTGCGCGTGCGCGTGCGCGTGTGCGTGTGCGTGTGCGTGTGCGTGTGCGTGTGCGTGTGCGTGTGCGTGTGCGTGTGCGTGTGCGTGTGCGTGTGCGTGTGCGTGTGCGTGTGTCCGCGTGCGTATGTG
>CAUYUJ010016420.1:204747-227247 GCA_963575745.1 Prorocentrum cordatum | reverse complement strand
ACGGCGGTGGCGGCGACGGCAGCAACGACGGCGATGACGAAGACGCCGCTAGGGCCGGCGCCCTTCTCCTGCAGGCCCCGCAATATCGCCATCGACTGCCTCAGCCCCAGGCAGTAGAGCGCGCCCACCACGTCGTCAACCTTGCCCAGGAAGAGGAGCAGTAAGGAGGGCAGACGGACGAGAGGGAGGAGGAAGAGGAGGAAAAAGCAAGAGCAACGAGGCGCTGGGCGGTGGGCGGCAGCGAGGCGGGAACGCGCGGCAACGTGGCAAAACTTCGGCAGACTCCCCGAGCGCGGCGGGCGGCATCGCGGTGGCAACGGGCTGCATCGTTGCGAAATCTCGGTGGAATCACCAGCGCGATGGGCGGCAAGGAGGCGGCCACGGTCGGCAGCGTGGCGAAACCTCGGCGGACCCCCCGAGCGCGGTGCCTGGCAACGAGGCGCCAGCGGGCGGCAACGTGACGAAACCTCGGCGGACCCCTCGAGCGCGGTGGGCGGCCACGAAGGACCCCCCGCGCGCAGTGGGCGGCAGGGCGGCGGCAGCGGGCGGCAACGTGGCGAGACCAAGATGGACCCTCCAAGCGCGGTGGACGGCAGGGCGGCGGCAGCGGGGAGCCAGGTTTTGCGAGACCTCGGCGGACCCCCCGAGCGCGGTGGCCGGCAGCGAGGCGCCATGGAAACGAGACCCCCCGAGTGGAGGCCTTCTTTGGCACTGCCCTAGGTGCAAGCAGAGCGCGGCGGGCGGTAACGAGACGGCCACTGGCGGCAGCGTGGCGGAACCTCGGCGGGCCCCCCCAAACGCGGGGGCAGCAACGAGGCGGCAACGGGCAGCGAACCTGGCAAACCTCGGCGGACCCCCCAAGCGCGGTGGGCGGCAACGAGACGGCGACGGGCGGCAACGCGGCGAAAACCCGACGGGCCCAACAAATCTGTGGGTGGCAACGCGGCGGCAACGAGCGGCAACATGGCGAAACCTCGGCGGACCACCCACGCGGGCGTCAACGAGGCCGCCACGGGCGGCGAAGCGGCGAAACCTCGGCGGGGGTCTTCCAAGTGGACGGCCACGATGCGGCCACGGGCGGCAACGCGGCGAAATCTTGGCGAACCCCCCAAGTGGGCAGCAACCGAGGCGGCCACGAGTCGACCACAGGCGGTGACGCGGCCAAACCTCGGCGGACCACCCAAGTCGGCGGCAACGCGGCGGCCACGAGGCGCCAACGAGTGGCAACGCAGCGTTATTTGCAAGCGCCACTGCATGCCTGCGAGTACCAGCAGGCTGCCTGGGATCACCAACTTGCTAAGAGGGCCAGCAGAGGTCTGGAGGGCACCGCCGCCGCAAGATGCAGGTGAGCACCACAGTTCGCCTGCGCGCGACACTCTGCGCATGCGAGCACCACGACGATGCGCGAGCACCACACCATGCAAACTGCGTGGTCACCGCGATGGCCTGCGGGCGCTGCGGGGCGCCACCATATGCCTGCGAGCGTGAAGGGGCCCCTCCTGTGAACGTGACCGTTACCAAGGAGGGGAAGGCACGAGGGGAAACGTAGGCCACCTCCCCAAGGAATCCAACACAGCTCGAGGGAAGAGGAGAAGGGTGATGAAGAAGGAGGAGGAGGAGGAGGAGGGAGCGTCCAGGCAGCTTCTCTTGCCATGGGGTCCTGTGTCCATCGGCTGCGCCTCGTTGAGGGCCTTCAGGGGAGCCCGGCACAGTCCCGAGCTGCAGCCTTTGGCACGAGTCATGGCCTGAAAAGTTACCGGGCAAGGGGGGAAGAGGAGCGGGATAGGCAATTCTGTTGGAGGCTTGGACATGGGAGCCAACACCAACAAAGGGGTTGCCTCCAACGGGGGGAGACGACCGTAGATTTTGGTGTTGGTGGTAACATCCCGACTACCCAGAAAACCGGAATAGTACCACCACGCCGGGATCGGGACCATCTTCCCTCGGTGTAGGCACACCGCCGACATTGGTGCTGGTGCCAACCTGTAGGCCTCCGGTTCTGCGGATGTATTACCTCATACCTCTGGGGCCGTCCAAAGGGTGTCCTCATCGCCACGGGTGGATTGGCTTAGGAACCCTGGTCAGCGAGCTGACGGTCAAGTCTGGGGGCCAACCTCGAGGGGGAAAGCCCTGACCGCAGGCGTCGTGCAAAAATCGTGACGGGCACTGCTTCCCTGCTATGGGCTCTGTGAGGCCCTCGCGGACCGGTCTGGCTCGGAAGATCAGGAAGCAATGCTGGGTCGATAGGCCCGTTCGTGCTTGCTTGTCGTGTTGTTGTTCGCCACCTCGGACGTTCGGGCTCGTCGACCAGGCATGGGAGCACCAGGACAACGACCTGGAAGGCCGCAGAACCTCCAACGCCTCCGTAAGGAGAGTCGTGGCGCGGGAAGGAGTCCGCTTTCCGAATGGTTCTGCCAGCCATTTCCAGCTTATCGGGTCGACTGGCGTCCAACGCCGTGGCCAGCGTGGGAGGGAGGAGGCCGAGGACAACGGCAAATGCCGGATGGGATAAACTCTGGGGGCCCTGGACGAGCGCCGGGCGACCGCGTGGACATGCATCTGGAAGCGCGGCGGTTGGATGCGCATGCGTGCGTGTGCGATGCACAGGGGCTCCTTCCGAAGGCTAATACTAGAACAACGCGCGCGCTTTGCGCGTTTCGGTTCTAGCCAAGGCACTGCCAGCGTCACATCAGTCAGCTGATGGGTACGCACGCCTTCCCACCACGATCACCACGTGTGAACGCCTGCGCCAGCATGGGCATGCGCATCTGAATAGCATCTCTCCGCCTATCTCGGCATATCCTTCACACGGAGCATGCCCTGAGGGAGTTCCACCTACGGCATCCCACCCATCTCGGCATACCCCTCACAAGGATCGTGCCTCACAAAGAGCCCCACGTACGACCCCATTGCATAGCGGCACACCCCTCCCGCGGATAATGCTGCCCCGCAGGTGACTGCACTCGAAGAGAAGCTTCGCATAGCCTCGCCCCACTCACGTTGGCACACATCTCACACGGATCGTGCCCTGCAGGGAGTTCCACCTACGGCCCCGAAAACAAGGTTCGCATCCCGCCCCCCGCGCCTAGTTACTTCGGCACACCTCTTTCACTGATCGCGCTTCACAGCGAGCTCCACCAACGGCCCCAGAGGCAAGGTTTGCACAGCGCCCCCCCCCCGCCCATTGCGGCACACCCCTCACGCGGAACGTGCCCCGCCACCCACAGCCCCCGAATCAAAGTTTGCTTGTCTCTCCGTCCATGTCGGCGCACTGTTCACGCGAACCGTGCCCTGGAACGAGCTCCACCTATGGCTCTTGAGGCTCTCTGGGGCCGTCTTGAGGCTCTCTTGGGGGCTTCTCGGACCGTCTTGGGGCGATCTGTGAGGCCTCTGCGACCGTCGTGGACGCCGTGAACATGCAAATAGCGAATATGCTAAAAATCTGCGCTTCCTCATGGAATGCTGCATCTTTGGCCATCCAGGGGGCGCTGTTGGCCAGCATCTTCGAGCCTTCTTAGGGCGTCTTGGGGGGCCTCTTGGCCCGTCTGGAGGCCATCTCGGGGCGTCTTTGGCCCCCATTGAGCCGCTCCCGTCGCTGATCCGTGCTCCCAGGAAGCTGTTTTGGGCGGCTGGGGCGGCCGGGGGGAGGCCTGGGAGCCCCCCGAGCGGGCGGGGGGGCTCAACAGGGTGGGGGGAATCCAAGAGGGTGTGCCCGCCCGGGGCCGGGGGCCCCAGTACCCCAGCATAGCGCATATATATATACGCATCTATAGATCTCTCTCTCTCTCTCTCTCTATGTATGTATGGATATATGTATATATATGTATGTATATATGTACATGTGTGTTTGTTTGTTGGTTTGTATGTATGTATGTATGTATGTATGTATGTATATATGCATGCATGTATGTATAACGCGGGAGCCATGGACATGTAGTAGTTTGATGAACGAGCTTCTTATTATCCAGATCAAGCGGGGGTAGTCCTGGCTTGCGCAACTTCACCCACAGTCGTCCAAATGAATTTGGAGTAGCATCAAGGTCAAGGGTGTACACGGGCCGATGACGAATTCACCTTGCCAGGAGAAACCATTGAATGGCTGCAGAGAGGGAGGGAGGGGGGGGAGGAAGAATGGGAGCGTCGCAGCCAACATAGGTGCCAGAATGGTGAGCCCTTAGTGGGCCCTGGAAACGTCAGGGCCACTTTTCACCGTTTCCAAAAACATGTCCCTTGAAAATGGAAACGGCAAAAAACGGCGACCGGAAACAGCAAACAAACGGCTCCAGGATTGGAACCGGAGCCGGAACCGGTAAAAAAACGGCGACGGAACTGGTAAAACAACGGCGTCGGAACCGGCAAAAAAACGGCAAAACGGAACCGGTAAAAAAACGGCCCTGTCGTTTCCAGGGCCCACTAAGGGTGAGCCTGCCCATCAGCTTCCCTGTGGGCTCGAGAGCCCCGCGGGCCGTGCGAGGGCCCTGGGGAGCGGCTGCAGCGGTCTGCCGTCGGCCGTGTGCGCATCGAGCTGCAGCAAAGACGAGCCAGCTCGTCAGCGCTGGCGTCAGCTGGTGCGGACGACGAGAGACTGGCCATCGCTCGGACGTCCATTTCCTGTGTTTTTTTCGGATTCGTGAGTGGTTTTTTCGCAAAATGATCAAGGATGCTCCTCGATGGTCCTCGCCGAAGAAAAAATGCACACGTCCGAGCGATGCCGAGGAGAGCTCAGCAGGCAGGCAAGTGCTTCTGCCGACGCGGGCACACGCTGCGACAGGAGTCTTGAAGGAGAAGTACGAGCCCCAGTGCAGGTGCCACCATAATTGGCGGGAGAATCTGGCGGGATGATAGCAACGGGAAGGATCTGGCAGAGTTGGCCGCCGCCCCTGCATCCTTGATCTTCTTGGAGAGGTTGCCGAATTGATTCAGCCACTGGATCCGCTTGGTAATCCTCCCGACGTCGTCTACCTCTGGTGGCCGCGGGGGGAACTCTACTCTATGACTATGGAGGAGGGCGGTCTGTATCACTTTTCCTATTTCTCTATCTTTTTTTTTTTCTCTCTCTCTCTCTCTCTCTCTCTTATTCACGCTCTCGCTCTCGCGCCCCTTCCGCAGATTCGAAAGTGCCCAGTGCAAACCAGCGTACTCGGTGTGCGTGCTGTATATATAATTAGCTTCAGAACACGAGTGGGGGGATATCCCCCCTTTGGCGGCATGCAGCGGATGGGAGCACCTTCCGAAGAGCGAGACTGCCAATTGCCCACCTCAGATCGGGGTGAGCGGGGCGGATGGACACCCGCCACGTCCAACTGGCATCTGGGGGACTGAGTGGTGGACGTCACGTCCCCCCAGATCTGAGCCGTCTCCCCGATGGGAGCACACCACCGATCGGCGGCGGCCAAGAGGGGGGCGTCCATAAGGGGGGGGCACAGATCATGGCCAGCGGCATGTGCGCGGCCCAGGGCGGGGGCCAGGGACGTCTTGGAGTAAAAAAAGCATCATGGCCCCCGCCTTGATATCCCCCCCCTCCCCAGTCATCACCCCCCTCTTGGCCGCCCGTGATTGAGTGGCGGACGCCACGTCCTCCCTGATCTGTGCCGCCTCCCCGTTGGGAGCACACCAGCCAGACACCCGCACCGAAGCCCCTTAACGGTGCGGTGACCAAACCGTGCGGTGAGCCAGGGGGCATTCGGGACGACCGCACGGTTTTGAGACCTGGGTCGCTTTCCGAGGATGTCTCGGGCGACTGGGGCCTCCAAGGTCCCAAAACCGTGCAGTGACGGACGGTGCAGTGAGGCCCTCTGGGATTTCGAGGTCACCGCACGGTCCGTCACCGCACCGTTTGGGGACCCACCACGATCGCGGCCGGGCCAGCCCTGGGCTCGGGGTCGGTGCATGCACCCGTATATGGATCGGCAAGGGGGGGCAAACCGATCGCGGCCAGGCCAGCCCTGGGCCCAGGATCGGCACATACCCTCCTAAAGCGACCAGGTGGGCATGTGTCCGATTTCCGCCGAGCTTCCGCCGGCGTCCGCCGGCGGAGGCGGCCTCGTTTTACTCCGCCGCCCTTCCGCCGCGGAAGAGATGACCAATCCTTCTATCCGCGAAGGCAAGGCCCTTTTTGTGACGCCGCAGATGCGCACAGATCCTGAGCCAAGGCTTGGCTTGGCCAGGACAAGCATACTTGCACAGTTGGCGTCCTGCGAACGCTCACCCCTAGCTCGAATCTCTGAGATCTAGCGGCTCGGGCGCCGCAGCCTTCTCAGAACGGTTTTGAACGCTCTGAGAGCGTTCCGGAACGCTCTGGAACGGATTTATCCTCGTTCTAGCCCCGTCCGCAGCCCGTCTGTGCCCATACCCAAACGCGGCATACAGTGCCTGACTAGTCCGGGCGCGATGTACCTCGGCCGTGCTCGGTCAGAGTCTGGGCTCTTGTCGTGGCGTGCACGAAAGGTTGAAGAACGAGGAATCCGGGGGAGGAGGAGGAGGAGGAGGAGGAGGAGGAGGAGGAGGAGGAGGAGGAGGAGGAAGAGAACGAGGAGGACGACGACGACGCAAATGAGGCCAAGGATGAGAAAGAATTAGCCTGGCGAAGGACCCAACCATATGCAGTTGAGAGTACCGCAATTGTGAATATCTTCTTCGGTGGCGCTCCCTATGGGGCCACGAGCCGTATGAGGGGTGTGCCGAAATGCGTGGCAGTGTACACAACACGAACGAAGACGATAGGTCCGAATATGAAAGCTTGAGCGCGTGCGAGTCGGATCGCGAGCGAGTCTGATTATGAATGAATCTGCGCGCGATTGATTCTATTCGCATGAATGCGTGCATGGATACGCCCAGTGTAAATGTATGTATACGACTGTGAACAGTTTGGGTCTGCGTGACTCTCGGTACTCGTGACTCTGAGCGTCGCCTCTGCAGGGGGCTTCCCTGGGAACCCCGACGGCAGCGCCCGCGCGCCGCGACGCCCATGTCGGCACGCCACACACCTGGTGTGCGGGACGCATGCGGACGGCAGCACTGGGGCCTTCGGTGGAGCTCCCTGTGGGGCCACGAAACGTGTGAGGGGTGTGCCGAAATGGGTGTGCGGGACGCATGCGGACGGCAGCCATGGGGCCTTCGGTGGAGCTCCCTATGGGGCCACGAAACGTGTGAGGGGTGTGCCGAAATGGGTGTGCGGGACGCATGCGGACGGCAGCACTGGGGCCTTCGGTGGAGCTCCCTGTGGGGCCACGAAACGTGTGAGGGGTGTGCCGAAATGGGTGTGCGGGACGCATGCGGACGGCAGCCATGGGGCCTTCGGTGGAGCTCCCTATGGGGCCACGAAACGTGTGAGGGGTGTGCCGAAATGGGTGTGCGGGACGCATGCGGACGGCCACTGGGGCCTTCGGTGGAGCTCCCTATGGGGCCACGAAACGTGTGAGGGGTGTGCCGAAATGGGTGTGCGGGACGCATGCGGACGGCAGCACTGGGGCCTTCGGTGGAGCTCCCTGGGGCCACGAACGTGTGAGGGGTGTGCCGAAATGGGTGTGCGGGACGCATGCGGACGGCAGCACTGGGGCCTTCGGTGGAGCTCCCTGTGGGGCCACGAAACGTGTGAGGGGTGTGCCGAAATGGGTGTGCGGGACGCATGCGGCGGACGGTGGAGCTCCCATGGGGCCACGAAACGTGTGAGGGGTGTGCCGAAATGGGTGTCGACGCATGCGGACGGCAGCAGCCTTCGGTGGAGCTCCCTATGGGGCCACGAAACGTGTGAGGGGTGTGCCGAAATGGGTGTGCGGGACGCATGCGGACGGCAGCCATGGGGCCTTCGGTGGAGCTCCCTATGGGGCCACGAAACGTGTGAGGGGTGTGCCGAAATGGGTGTGCGGGACGCATGCGGACGGCAGCCATGGGGCCTTCGGTGGAGCTCCCTGTGGGGCCACGAAACGTGTGAGGGGTGTGCCGAAATGGGTGTGCGGGACGCATGCGGACGGCCATGGGGCCTTCGGTGGAGCTCCCTATGGGGCCACGAAACGTGTGAGGGGTGTGCCGAAATGGGTGTGCGGGACGCATGCGGACGGCAGCACTGGGGCCTTCGGTGGAGCTCCCTGTGGGGCCACGAAACGTGTGAGGGGTGTGCCGAAATGGGTGATGACGATGACGATGACGACGATGACAATGACGATGATGATGATGATGATGATGATGATGATGATGATGATGATGATGATGATGATGATGATGATGATGATGATGATGATGATGATGATGATGATGATGATGATGATGATGATGATGATGATGATGATGATGGGAGGAGGGAGGAGGGGGAGGAGGAGGAGAGGAAGAGACGCGGGCCACCGTCTCTTCAAAACGAGGACCCAACACCACAGGATGGTTGGGAAAAATACGGGAAACATAAACGAGAAAATGTGCGTGAACAAAAATGCGGGTGAGAACCCTCAGGCGATGATCCGTGATACTGGCATGACTACAGGCACACATGTGTTGTCTAAGCTCGCGCTCGAGCCTGAATACTGCTACGCACATGGGCGAGAGCGGGAGGGATGGAGGAGGGGGGGTCCCTATCTCCCTTTTAGCCGCCCCGCGCTCTCAAGGCCTCCTCGGCAGCGTCGTCGGTCCCGAAGGGTGCGGCCTTGGGCGTGCACCGCGGAGGAGGGAGAGGAATCCGAGGAGCGCCCCATCCCCCTGGTCGACCAGTGCCTGCCACAGAGGATCCCCGAAGCGTCGGGGCGCGTCCCGCATGCGAGATGCAGCGCAGCCCCTCTTTACAACGAACACAGGCCTGGTGTGTGATAGCGCCTCCTCCGCTTGGGCCCTGTTCGTGAACTGCCCCTTGTGCAACGGATGATAGCTCCATGATTGGAACTCCTCGACGTCGTCCTCCCTCCACATCCCTCTCTGATTTACCACGGGTAAATGAACTACTTGAACCGTGCCCCCTCCCCTGCAACACATATGAAAACTGCTGGGCCATGCTGGCACAGGTCGGTACACAGATGTGACGCACCCGTGTGACAGTGGGAATGGTATGCGGAATGTGACGGTGCACACGTCGTGCATACACGCGGTCTGACTTGGTCTCCGTGACCATCGCATTGCGCACCTTAAGCGCCTAACATCTAGTCGCATAGTGAATTGAGAGTAGGGCTTAACCAGAGCTTGCTTTCTCCAGAGGTGCGGCTGACTGACTGGCTGACTGGGCTGGGCTGGGTTGCTCTGACAGTGATGTGAGGCGTGGCAGTGATGTGGCTGCCAGGAAAAGCTCGCATCCCGAAGTTTGACTACTGGGACATTGAAGCATCATGCAAATTCGAAGAACTACGGCACACCAATTCGTTGCGAGGAGGTCTCCGTTTCCCGCGCCGGAATCGTCAAGCGCTCTAGGGCACCCCACGTTCCCTGCTCGCGAACTCTCTAGGCGATCAGGTCGGATCTGGTCGGATGTGACGCGTCACGTCACTGTCACTGACTGACTGACGCCCATTCGCACGCACGCTGGTCTTCCGGCGGCCGCTGGCACGGCCTCTTGCGCAACCTTTCTACCTGGCACCCGGCACCCGCGGATGATCAGGGTGCGGCGGCGCTCTCGCAGAAAGCCCTCGCCCAGGACCCCCCCGCCCAGGGCCCCCCGCCCAGGACCTTCCTGGCGATGCCCCCCCCCCCCGCGCAGGGACCCCCCGCGCAGGGCCCCCCCGCGGAGCGGCCTCTCCGCCCAGGGCGCCCCCGCGCCCAGGGCCTTCCCCCCCCCCCTCTCGTCGCGCAGCAGCGGGCCCACGGCGGCCACGCACGCCCAGGGATAGAGCAAGACAGGGCTGAGCCCAAACGGTGCTTTTCGTGGTCGTTGTCGTTTTCGTTCTCCCTCGCTTCTGTCTCGAATCCGCCCTTACCCCAAGACGAAGCCGAAACGACCACGGCCCACGAAGTCGCCAGAAACACCGTTCAGGCCCGGCCCGGAGGCAGGAGACCGTTGGGGCGCCCTCGCTCCGAGCGGGACGGTCTCAGCTCGGCGGCCGACGACGAAGCCCACGGCGGCGCAACCAACGTCACGACGCGCTCGGCTTCGGCGAACGAGGGCTCGACCTCTCCGATGCAACCCGTAGCAGGACGTTGCAAGCGTCTGCGTCCGAGGATACAGCCGATGGCGCAACAGATCGCAGAACGGGCTCAAGTCTAGGCGGCTGAGGGCGCAACGTGTGGCTCAACGAAAAGCAGGGCGCATCAAAATTCGGCGGCCCAGGGCGAAATCGGTACGCCGCATTGGAAGAGGACGCGCTGCTTTATTTTACCCGGGGGGGGAGGGAGGCGGTCTGGTCCCCCCCACCCCTCCCCCCGTTGCCCTGTCCGCCATCCCAAATCCACACACCCTTTTCGATTCGCTTTCCAAGATCCCCCCCCCCGAACCCCTCGGGGCTTCGTAAACGGAGGTTTAGCTAAACGGGTGCTCAGGCTTTTCGATATGCCCCCGTTGATTGTGCCCCCATCTACGGCGCCCAGGGCCCCCTAAACGGGGGCATATCCAAACGTGGAAATCAGCGTTTCCCGTGCCACCGTTTGCTGTGCCCCAGTTTCTTGCGCCGTGAAACCCCCTACCCCTCTTCCGAGCAAGGAGTCGAACACTGTCCCTGTTTCCCACCTGCCATCTCGAAGCCGGACAAGAATTATCGAACTCTACAGGACCACCCGAACTTCATCCCGAAAACCCAAACCTGGCTCCAAACCATCCTCGTCGATTGTGCTCGCCGCATAGTATCGCAGGGGCGCGGAAACAATTTGTATTATATTCTCCTCGCCGTACGGCAACGCACGGGCGTCGAATACAAGGCTCCTCCAATCGTCACATGGCAACGCAGGGGCGGAAACCAATACAATTATACCCTACAAGACCGATGGCAACGCCTTCGGAGAAGAAGGCATATAAGTCCACTCGAATATCCGCGTGGCAGCGCAGAAGAGCCTCAAGAGAGCCCCAAGAGGGCCTCAAAAGCTGCCAAGGGCGCAACAAGATCCAACAGGCCTCCAAGAGGCGCCCCGAGGTCTCTAAGCTCTATTGGTTATGTGCTGGTCTACGCCCATCCTCCAAATAACTCTCCTGGTCAACGCTTATGGATGGGCTGATGGGGACACGCAAAATATTTATGTTACTCCAAATCGTCACGCGGCAACGCAGGAGGGGCGGCAGACAACACTGTCATAGTTCATTGGTCACGAGGCAACGCAAGAAGGAATGAACACCCATTAGTCTAGTCCGCTTGCCACGCGACGACGCAAGAATATGAGGAGCGGATCAGCGATTGCTAGTCCACGCGTCATGCGGCAACGCAGAAAGGTGCGGCTAACACATGCTGATATATTCCACTCGTCACTTGACAACGTAAGACAAGGCAAGACCTATACTAGCCTAGTCAGCCCGTCACGCTACAAACCATGCGAGGCAGCAAACGCAACGATTCTACTCCACTCGGCACGTGGCTACGCCTGGGGAGGCGGCAAGTCCTTGTATACTCCATGCCGTCTCGTGGCAACCACTGCGGTCATAAAGAGACAATCTTCTACTCGACGTGTCACATGGCAAAGCCCAAGGGCGCAGAATCTGCCTGCCACGCGAACGAGCACGAACGGCAAGGACAAAGAATGGCCAACCCGTCACATGGAGACTCTTTGGTGGCGGAAAATAGATTATGCAATGCTTCGCATACCCCCACCAATTTCTGTCAGAAACGCTGCCCACGAGAGATGACGGGAAAGGGGATGAAGAGACACATATAGCGACACGCAGCGGGCGACCAGGATGGACAGCGAGATCTCTGGGAGCACGCGGGTGGCATTGGATGGCTTTTTCGGGCCATCCCTGGGGCTCGCGGCGGTGAGAGGGGAAGAGGAGGATGAGGACGAGGAGGAGGAGGACGAGGAGGAGGAAGAGGAGGTCAACGGCCTCTTGGGGCCCTCGTGGCACGCTCTTTGGGCGCTCTTGGGCGCTCTTGGGGCCGTCTTGGGAGCCCTGGAGGGCCTCTTGGGGCCATCTTGGAGGCTATCGATCAAAGGAAAGGGGGGGGGCCTAAAATTCTGGCTCCCTCCTGGGATTATCCAGGTCGCCTCTTGAGGCCCTCCTGGGGCGCTCTCTGGCCGCTCTTTGGGGCGCTCTTGGGGGCCTCATGGGCCCCTCCTGGGCCTCTCTTGGGTCATTTCGGGGCCCTCTTATTGAGGTCCCCCCCAGCGCATCGGAAGTGAACCTGCAAGAAAGCACACGTCATTGATGTGTTCCGTGGTTGTCGCGAGCTTTTTAGGGGGCAAACAAACCTACCTCGCTTTTGACCACCCTCGCTTCCAAGAGATACCAAGCGATGCCAAATTGCGGCCTGTACTGGTCAGGCCGCTTGACGAGGAGGCGCGTGGTATGGCTTGGTTTTGCCTGGAAGCGAAAGCGGGGGAGGTAATTCACGCTCTGACACTTTTGGCCTCTTCGGGGAGGTCCTGTTGAGGTCTCAGAAGAAGCGCATGGTAAGTGCACCTGCAAGAAGGCAAACGCCACTGATTTGTTCACTGGTTGCTGCAAGCTTTGGGCCTCTTGGGGGGGGGGTCCTGCGGGGGCTCTGAGAGCAATTGGAACCGTCGTGGCCCACGTCGGGCCTCTCGGAGGCATGTCAGAAGCTATATTGAACCATCTTCGGCTATCTTGAGCCCCCTTGGAGGCCGTCTTGGAGCATCGGAGGCCCTCTTGGAGCCATCTTGGGGCACCCTGGACGCTCTAACCCCTCGCGCCCCCCCCCCCAAACCCACCTCGGGGAGGGGAGGGGCAGCGTGCCCCTCCCCGAAGGGAAGCGGGTGTCTGGACGAGGAAGACAAGCACTAGCTGGACCGCCTTGGCCAACAAAAGCTGGTGGGACTGGTCTGCCCCACCCGCGACGCGACAGCGCAGGCCCGCCCGCCCGCTCGCACGGCCGCTCGCCTGCACGCCCGACCGCCCGCCCGCTCGCCCACCCGCCCACGTGCCCGCCGGCCCGCCGGCGCCCCCCGCCCGCGCGCGCGACAGCCCGCCTGCTCGCCGCCGCAAGCGACGACTCCGACGACGACGACGACGACGACGACGACGACGACGACGGGGACGGGGACGACGACGACGGGGACGACGAGTGGACGTCCAGGGCGGCGACGACAAGGACGACGACGGGGACGACACTGACGACGACACGACGGCGAGAATGTCGACGACCTACGACGACGACGACGACAGTGAGAAAGATGACAATTGAGACAATCAGTCAAGCTAGCAAAAGAGGGTTCCCCCCATTTGCTCGGGTCCCGCGGACGCTGTGTCTCAGACTTGAGGGGGTCATGGAACGGTCCGTGCCATGCGCTGGCACGGTGCCGGAACTTGCCTCAAGCCTCTGGATGCACTGAGAGAGAACTGGAAAGGTGACCTTCGCTGCACCGTCGTTTTTGTAGGAGCGACGGGGGTTCTAAGGAGCCGAGCTCTATACACCGACGCTGTTTCCGGCCTCACACTGACACTCGCAGAAGAAAACGGATCCTGGTGCATACGCGGTCCTGGTGTATACATGTTCCTCTGTCTCCCCGGGAAAACGGGGAAAGAATTATACACCACATTACCTCGACGTCATATCCGATCCTTCATAATGTTTGTCTTGCAGGTTAAAAGCAATGTTGGGAGAACGCCACGCGACTACTGCGTGCTAGCCAAAGCCGGGCACCACAAATGGAACCGCAACGCCAACTACCAACAGGAAAATGCAACGACCCAAACGCGAACTCAACAGCGCACGCTTCCTGGGAGTGGAAGGGTGCGCAATTTGAGCGGCGGATGAGAGTTGGACTGCAGTGCCGAATGACAGGCCCTTGAGTCAAATGGTTACGGACGATGCGACCACGATGAGGCCAGCCGTTAGGGGTGACAAGGGGGGGGGCCTCCTGCAGCATGTGCGCCAGCCGTTAGGGGTGACGAGGGGGGCCTTCTGCAGCATGTGCTTCCCCCTGTCGTAACGGCGGCGGCCGTGCCGCCCCTCTGTCGTAACGGCGGCGGGGCCCCGAGAAGCCAGTAGGCCCCACGCCGTAACGGCGACGGCGGGATCGCTGGTGATGCAGCCAACCCTCTCCAGACCGTTCTGCGCTGCCCCACAAGAACGCGAAGATCAAACAACTCCTGGGATTGAGAAGCAGCCCGCCACTGGCAGTGTATGCGATACGGGGATATATCCATATCCACCGCCTGGAAACGACGTGCTGATGCCCCAGCGGGCGGTGGATAATTATGGATACAGATCAGCCCCTGGGAGCCCGAACGTATCCATATCTACCGCCTGCCGGGACCCCCGAAGATTGATCCTCCAGGCGGTGGTCATGTATAAATTCCCGCCTCGGAATGTATATAAGAAGAAGAAGAAGAAAAAACCACATAAACATAAACTTTTGGCGCTCCGCGCGGATTTCTTGGATCTGCGCTGGACCCCCTCCCTCCCTGGCGCGCGGAGCGCGCCAGGGGCGGCACCCGAGGCGCCGCCGGGGGGCCCAGCGCGGACCCAAGAAATCCGCGCGGAACGCCAAAAGTTTATGTTCATGTGGTTTTCCTTCTTCGAGTGGATCGGTTCCAGTTTCCGACGTTGCGCGCCCGTCGGCTGCTCGCGAGAGTGACCCTGGGTAAGAGTGACCCTTGGTGCGCGGCTGTTCGGGGGCCGCGGAGCGACCATCACACAAGCGTGCAAGACGATACGATCGCACCGCGCTCGACGGTCGGGGGACCCCACGTGGGCCCGCACCCGAGAGGCCACTCCGGCGAAGGGCCACCCTTACTGTGCTGTCGACCGCGCGATCTCGCTCGTCGGATCCCGGCCGGGCCGGCTCGGGGCGCGAAGCTGCCGCTGCAGCGGCCCGGCCCCCGCCGCAGTTTCGGGGCAATCGGGGGGGCGGGGCGGGCGGGCGGGCGGGCGGCGGGGCCCAACCCGGAGGCCTCGCGGCGCCGGGGGGTGCGGGGGGGAAGGCCCGGGAGTCGAGGCGGAGGCGGCGGGGAGGGAATCCACGGGGCCCGTCGTGCGCCTTCCCCCGGGGGGGGCCTCGGGGAGGCCAGGTCCAGAACGCACCGACACCTTCCGGAGTGTGTGTGTGTGTGTGTGTGTGTGTGTGCGTGCTGTCCTCGCGTGTCGCACGCGCGTGGGGCAGCGCCTGCAGTGGGCTCCTGTCCAAGCAGTGAGCTCAGGCCCCAGAGGAGCCCCTCGCTCCCATACGCGCCTGCGGGGGCCAATGGTCTACGCTTAGCTCTAGCTCCAGATGCTGTGTTCGCTGCAACTGCAGATTACACATCAGCCGCAGCTTGAGGTTGCTCGTTGGTATCACCTGTAAAGGCAGAGTCGGCCGTGGCTGCATCACAAACTGCATAGACTCAATGTCGCTTCTGCGTCCTACTCAGCATTGAGGATATATTAAGTGTCGCTTCACTTGTGACCTGGATGTAAATCTGGATGCAAATTCCTATTCAGATGTAGTGCTCCCGCGGCCAAGGAAGGCTTTTTTATAAAAGAAAAAAGAGGCAAGAACAGCAGCACTCGGGTCAATGTCCGTGGCTTTAAGCGAAGCGCCAACACACGAGTACTCACTCACTCACGCACTCTCACACACACACACCTCGAACAATGAACGGCGTCAATCTCCCAGGACCACTCCCTTAAACCTGTATGTAAGTGATGGGAGTGGATCGCACATAATACGTAGCGCCCCGCAGATGCGGAAGGGAGTGAGGGGGCTGTGGGGACGTCGGCAGTTTGCGAGACTCTGAAAAAGCCCGCCGCAGGCGCCAAAGTTTCACAAGTTATGCAACGAGCCCGCCGCCGGCGTCGATTTTTCGCTAAACCAATGTGGGTAGGTCGCGAGTGGGTCGCAAGTGGGTCGCGGGTGGCTACCGGGTGGGTCGCGGGGTGGGTCGCAGGGTGGGTCGCAGGTGGGTCGCACATGGGTCGCGGGGTCGCGGGTGGGTCGCGGGTGGGTCGCGGGGTGGGTCGCGGGTGGGTCGCGGGGTGGGTCGCGGGTGGGTCGCGAATGGGTCGTGGGGTGGGTCGCGGAGTGGGTCGCGGGTGGGTCGCGGGGTGGGTCGCGGGGTGGGTCGCGGGGTGGGTCGCGGGTGGGTCGCGGGGTGGGTCGCGGGGTGGGTCGCGGGGTGGGTCGCGGGGTGGGTCACGGGGTGGGTCGCGGGGTGGGTCGCGGGTGGGACGACGACAACAAACAAACAAACAGACAATCAAACAAACAAACAAGCAAGCAAGCAAGCAAGCACGCAACAACAACAACAACAACAACAAACAACAACAACAACAACAACAACAACAACAACAACAACAACAACAACAATTACTAGCACGTGGGGACACTCCGTTCTCACCAGTGCCAGGGTTTTCATAGGAGGCGGGCAATACCCCCACTTTGTGGGGGGGCCGGTTCAAGCTCTACCAAATTTCCAAACGACTCTTCGCCACCACCCACACCCAGCTTCCCGCCCTATGACGTTCGGACACTTCACTTCGTGGCATGCGGACGACCGTGGCTACTATTCAGGGCCCCGCGGCCGACGACGACGGCGTGCGCGCGCGAAGAAAAAACGAATGTGTCCCGCATGGTATTATTTGACAGGGATGATGGCCCTGGCAGGTGCGCAACCGTTGTTGCAGAAGTTCGAAAAAGTTGCTCGCAAAAGCCCGTTTGACAGAAATGATTAAAAAGTGTTGGGTTTCCTACGAATCCGCAAGAGCGCGCGGGATGAAATTTTGACATTTTTTTTGAAAAACCATTGTTTTTTTATGTTTTTATGTTAAAATCGCTACGAAAACTAAGGTTTTGGAAGGATTTCGTCTTGCGCGCGCGAATGTCCACTTTACCTTATTTTTTGCAAGGGATTCTTGAAGTTTGGTCATGTTAGAACAAGAAATGTCCACTTTGCCTTATTTTTTGCAAGGGAAAACCGATCGTAACAACACAACCGGATCTGGTATACCCCGTTTTGCCTGAGACTTCCTCACGAAAATGATGAAAATGTGGCTGCGGCCTAGGCGCGGCGGGGGGGGCGCGCACCAGGGGTCCCAACAATAATTATTCTTTAGAATTAATAATGTTCAACAACAACAACAACAACAACAACAACAACGCAACAAGCAAAATCCTCACCACGGATCCCTACTTCAACCACGCACCCAGGGACAATGAATGACCGTTCGGCCCTCTCACTCTGATAAGATTGTGAATAAGGCCGACCGGAGATAGGAAGAGAGCGGTACGGGACAAAAACACCGGGCCACTGAGACGTCTGAGTCGGAAGTGGGATTTGGGAAAAACCAAGATTTCGGGACGCGCCAAAAGCCCCCAGGCCCGTTCGGTGGAAGAAGAGCAACCTCAGCGGCGGAGGCTTGGGGCTCGCAAGTAGCACGTACTGCAGATGTCAGGCAAAAGAAATTCGCACGTTGCGGAAGCCGGCCACACTCTCGGCGCCGCCAGAGGGAGGAAAAGCATGCCAGTCCAGACCTATAACGCACCCTCGGGATCACCGAGATCCCACATGCTTCCCTCCCAAAGTCACCAGATTGCCCCGAGAGGACCCTGAGCGGCTCTCACCCATCTCCAGAGTGGTCCCAAGGTGGCCCCAAGAGGCCTGGAGAAGCATGGCGTCAGGAGCTTACTGGATGGAGAGCGATAGGAGGAGGACGCAACCACATACGTTATCGGGCGTCCCAGGTGGTAGGGGTCACGGGCATGGCCAAGGGGACCCCCCCGCAAAAATAAACAAGAGCTGTCCAAAAATTGGGGGCCTCTGGGAAGAATGCCGGGGGTCAGATTGAAGGAAGCGGAGCATAGGGGCGCAGTCGGTTCAAAGAAGGGGAAGGGAATAAGAGAGAAGGGGGGGAGCCTGCTGCGCCTTGGCCCTGATGTAGGCAACAGGGTCGTCCAGACCAAGGCCCTTCTCTTGCATCTCCTGCAACACCTTCAAGGGAGCATGCCGAGGGCTCGGTATCTGGATGGCGTATACCGCACACGCGTGCGTCTGTATGTATGCATGCATCCATGGCGTGCGCATGCACACTTAGCCACGCTTGACCGATACCAGTGGACGCGGGGAAAGCAGGCCGCGGAGAACGTTGTATGCGAAAGGCCACTATCGGGCCTCACCACAAGCAGAAAAGAATAATCCGTTTCTGACCAGGAACAGTACTTCGATAGACTGCACCGCGGGGCACTGGGAGCAACTTTGCCGCGGAGCTGCTGCGGGATGAATGCAGCGGATGAGAAATTCAGTGGGTCGTATGGGGTCACGCATTTCCGTCGTGGCACCCCCAGAAGATACTACGAAGCCTAACTATTGAGAGCAAGAAGTACTGTGCAAATGCCCCACGCAAATTTACATGGTTCCGCTGCCGCGCGTGCCCATGTGCACGCTAAAGAAAGACGAGGGCGGCGATGACGAAGTACCCGAGGCATGCCGTGCACACTTACACTAGTTCATTTTATCACCAAGGGAGTGCGGCGGGGTGGCAAGCGGATTTTTCCAACAGCAATGATGAGCGAGTGACACTGGCCTCCATGACTGCACACCACCAAAGCAAAGGCTGCACCAAAGCGTGAGACGGAGCAAATGGCGGTCGTCAACTCACACGTGCCCGCGTGCAGAGTACTCAAGTGGGCCTTGAAACAAATCAGCATGAGAGATTAAACGAAACGACCGGAAGAGGAGGACATGTCGGAGGAAGGGAACAAACAACGAAGCAACAGAAGAGGAATGTCCGCTGCTTCATAAGGGGCCGATCACGCCATGACAAAAGTAAGATTCCAGCAGTCCTCGCCGGCGGTGTGAAACCAATCGCACGGCCTCTAAAAGCGGAAAGCAACCTATGCGTACAACTAGTGCAGGCTGTAAACTGTCACGGAGTCGGCGCGCCAAATGCCTGGCGAATGCCGCAGAGTCTGCGCCAGAGACCTGTCAAACGTGGCGGAGTCGGTGCGCCAGAGGCCTGCCAAATGTCGCGGAGTCGGTGCGCCAGAGGCCCGGCTACGGAGAGGAAGAAGGAAGAGCGAGAGAGGAGGAAGAGGGAAAGGCGAGAAAAACCACGGGTCGGAAAGTCAAGCGTTAGGTGCCGTGGGCTGGTAATTGGTAAGCGGACTCCCGCGTGGATAGGACACCCTTGTATACAACGGAACGGCTCAATCATGAAGCCTTGGAGCCCAGCGCGCTTGCACAGAACGCCGGTCGCGCAGGGTGCAACATCCAAATCCTTGGTCCCAATGGCAAGAGGAAACGAGCCAACTTAGTAGAACAGAGAAAGGCTGTGCTTGCATTGGTCGCCCAGGCGCTCACTCAGAGCGCCCAGCGATCACCTCGAACTACGCCAGCGAAGATAGAAGCAGCGACCCAGGGACGTCCGTTAGGCTCGGCCATTCCTCGGGCGCATGTGGTCCGCGGCGTCGATGTTACGAAACCCGCTGCCAGCGACACCCGCCATCGCAAACCTGGTTGCCTCTCTGGGTTGCGTGTTCATGTCTGGCGGAGCGCCAGGGCTCGTCCTCTGACTCATCTGGAATCAGCGGCGCCCTGTCCAGACGTCGTGACGAAGGCTCAGTGGTGGCAGCGAGATGCCGCCAGGACTGCGTGTGATCAGGATCACTGGCCCCCATCGGCATGATCAATCCGCATCGAGATCGACGGCAGAACAGCGGTGAAAGCATGGCGCGCGCGGCCACTCGATCTTCAATTGAGGGCGAATGTGTGACGGGTTCTCAAAAAGACCTCGTCCACACTCTTTGTAGAAATAGTGATCAAGTCCAGGTGGCCAAGACATGCTGGGGTTTATTGGGTAAATCACAATCCTGCGCACGTGCAACAAATACGTGTCCGTGCGCTGAATGACATCACGCGAATAAGAACTGCAAACTTTCCAACCCAGCCACAGCAACACTTCCGTGTTACGCAGCGTAACGCTGCAATCTCTAACATGCAGTCTCTCCCCAGGCGACTAGAGCAACGCTAGAAATGGTCGGGCCTCGGGTAGTTTACACCGTGGGCGGAGAACGTCGGATGACTCTCGGCGGAAAGTCTTAGAAATAAACAAGAACATCCCAGGGTCGACCTGGGGACGAGGGGGGAAAGAAAGGAAACGGCTGAATCCGGGAGAAAAACGCACTCTGGATTTTATCCGTTGCAGGGCCAATGCCAGAGTCAATCCGGCAAATGAAATTAGCCTAACTACATCCCGCTGGACTCTGGCACAAATTCCAAATGACGAAGGTTCACTTGGGCGCTAATCCGTCAAAACCTTGATCTGGCGCCGGCCCCTGCCTGAGTTTAGCCGGGAGATACTCCGCGGTAGTGGCCGCTTAAGGTGGAGCGAATCAACTCGGAGTTGATCCACGCGCTGCGGTGGATAAGCAAATCCGCGATGTCCACCAACGCCAGTAGCACCACTTCACTAGCACTATCGCGCTGACGAGCAACATGAGCTCGTTCATTTTCACAGCGATCGCGTTCTGAACACCACCGCCTTCTACATTAGCATCGCCATCGCTTTCATCCTCGCAACGTTTACCACCATCAACACCATCATGAACACCAGGGTCAGACTGATCATCCCCATCACACTACACCATCATCACCACCAGCAGCATCATCTACACCATCATCATCCTCACCATCATCACAATCATCTTCATCATGATCATCACCAAAACCATCTCCATTTCTTTCATCGGTCATCATCATCGTCATCAGCATCAGCAGCATCATCATCATCAGGCAGCACCACTGTGTCCATCACGAAGGCGTCGAGCAACAATACGGCGTTTCCCGCGCCGGAGTCGAGCACCACGTCGGCAACCAGGTCCACAGAGTCGAGTGGTACAACGGTGTCCACCACGACGGAGTCGAGCACCCCGTCGGCAACCAGTTCTACGCAATCGGGCAGCACCACGTCGCCCATCACGACGGAATCGAGCACCTCGTCGGCATTGCGGCGTCAAGCTCTACGTTGGCCTCGTAGTCATCGTAGTTGGGAACCACACATGTGTCCAACCCCACGGAAACGACACGTACCAAGGTGTCTTCCACTACGGAATCGGGCACCACATCGGAAACCAGGGTCCAGGAGTCGACCAGTACCACGGCGCCCACTACGACGGAGCCAAGCACAACGGCAGCATCCAACAGCACGGAGTCGACCATTTCTACGGTGTCAAGCAGTACCTCTCTGTCTTCCACCACGGCGTCGAGCACTACGTCGGCATGCAACGAAGTCGGGCAGTACCACGACTGACGGAGTACAGCACGACCATGGCGTCTGCCGCGACGGAGCCGAGCACCACTTCAACATCAACTTCTACGGAGTCGGGCAGTACCGCGGAGTTGATGAAGTCGGCCACCTTACTGGTGTCTAGCTCCACGCGCCGAGCAGCACCACGGCGCCTACCATGACGAAATCGAGCCCCCAATCGGTATCTAGGCCTGCAGAGTCGAGCAATCCCAGAGCGCCCACCACGGTGATGAAGTCGAACTTTGAATTCTTCGGGGTCTGCACGGCTCCTCGCTCTCGCATGGGCGGAGCCGGAGTCACGGCCATTTCCTCCCATGCACCTTTGGTTCTCATCCTCATCACCTCATTCGCACATGCACGCAGGCACCGCTGTCGAAACACCCTGCAGGCATCTCGCGCCCCAGCGCGGCTGTCGAGAGCAAAGCTCTCTGCTACGAGCTTTACCATTATTTGGACCCTACTTCATGTTCGTATACCTTGGTACTTGCGCCGAGAAGAAAACACGATTCTCATCACGTCCATTCCCATAACCATCACCATCAATTTTGTCACATTTCGTTTCCCTCAGAATTCACATACGCATGAACACCGCCACCGTTATCACCAACATCTTCGTCACCAGTACGCTCATCAGCGACACCCTATCATTACCAGCACTACCAACATCAACACCAACAACATCAGCAACTTCACCATCACCACTGTCACTGCAATCCTTCACATCACTAAAGTCACATCACTAACAAGCCTCGCATCAACACGAGCATCAACATCGACACCGTCACCGCCTTGCCCGCCAAAACTAAACGCGATAAGTCGTTAGAGCCCCCCCCCGCAGCAGGGGCAACAAATTATTTGCTCGGCTGCCTTATTGAAAGACTGGGGCCCCACCACTAAGGGGTAACATATACTTTCGTTCCGCAGCATTCGCCGCACAACGCCGACGACGGCACCGACGACTACGATTGCGACTACGACTACGGAGATTTCTACTACTTATGCCTCAGAAGCTCCATCCTCAAAAGCTCCATCCCCATATAAATTGTATGCAACGCCGTCGGCGGAGAACGTGTCGATCTATGTTACAGTCTTCGTGCAAACGTGCTCACAATCCCTCTGTCGCGCAGCGTGGCCGAACGGGAATTCATCCCTGGGAGAAGAAAGGAACAGTATCCAGCCCGCCCAACAACGAGGGGGAAATGGTCTCCGC
>CAUYUJ010016420.1:42247-199747 GCA_963575745.1 Prorocentrum cordatum | reverse complement strand
AGTACTAGCACTAGCCGTAATCGTATTAATAGTAGTAGTAGTAGTAGAAGTAGTAGTAGAAACAGGAGTAAAAGTAGTTGTAGTAGAAGTAGTAGCAGCAAAGGTAGTACCAGTAGCAGTCGTACTAGTAGTAGGACTACTGGTAGCAATCGTAGAAGTAATAGTCGGGGTGGTAGTCGTAGTAGCCGAAGCAGTCGTAGTAATAGTAATAGTAGAAGTAGTAGTAGCAGCAATAGTAGAAGTACGGGTACTCGTAGTAGTAGAAGTACTGAAAGTAATCGTAGTAGTAGTAGTAGTAGTAGTAGTATTTGTTGTTCAGTAGTAGTAGAAGTACTAGTAGTGGCACCAGTAGTAGTAGTAGTAGAAGCAGGAGTAGTAGAAGTGATAGCAGTCGTATAGTCAATACCAGCAGTAATTGTAGTTGTAATAGTAGTAGTAATATTAGTATTAGTATTAGTAGTAGTAGTAGTAGTAGTAGTAGTCGTAGTAGTAGTAGTAGTAGTAATAGTAGTAGTAGCAGTGGTAGTAACAAAGTAGCGGCACTGGTGGTAGTAGTAGCGACAGTGGTAGTGGTAGGAGAGTAGTAGTAGTAGTAGTAGTAGTAGTAGTAGTAGTAGTAGTAGTAGTGGTAGTAGTAGTAGTTGTTGTAGTAGTAATAGTAGTAGTAGTAGTAGTAATAGTAGTAGTAGTAGTAGTCGCAGAAGTAGTAGTAGTAGTAGTAGTAGTAGTAGTAGAAGATGTAGTAAAAGTTGTAGAAGTAGTAGTAGTAGTCGTAGTAGTAGTAGTAGTAGCAGTAGTCGTAGTAGTAGTAGTAGTAGGTAGTAGTAGTAGTAGTAGTAGTAGTAGTAGTAGTAGTAGTAGTAGTAGTAGTAGTAGTAGTAGTAGTCGTAGTAGTAGGAGTAGTAGTAGTAGTAGTAGTAGTAGTAGTAGTAGTAGCTAGTAGTAGTTGCAGGGATAGTACGAGTAATGGTAGTAGTGTTGGTAATAGTGACAATACTTCTACCTCCTCGTGTCAATCCTACGGGGGAGGAGGAGGTGGGAGGGGGAGAAAGAGAAGGAGGAGGAGGTCTTAGGACATGCCCTGTTCACCGTCGAGTGAAAAGACGGGGGGGTCAAAACTAAAGACCCTCAGAGATTACCACCAATGGACACCAAACTCGTCAACAAGATTGTCGAACGCATCACCACCTGGACCGTCAGCATCGCCATCCGTTTCATCATAGTGAACATCACCGACACACCCAACAACATCGTCATACTCACGACAGACACCAACAAGCATGACATCACTATTGCCAACATTGCCACAACCATCATAATCAACATATATGTTTCACTTGACCCTGAGGCCATCATGGCAATGAGGATCAGCACCACAACCACCACACCTCATCATCACCGTCATCGTCATGCACACCACAACTAACACCAATGACCATCACCATTGGCTGTCAGCACTGACCACATGCCCATTAAATTTCAGCATCGCCGACATCATCAAGACTGACGGCCATGATTGAGAGCAGTCGACAACAGCATCATCGTCAGCACCATCAGCAACGCTATCAGCAGCATGAACACCCACCCTCGCCACCTGCAAGAACACCATCAGCCAACTCAGCAGCACCACTATCAATATCAGAACCAGGATCACCACCACCATCATCTTAACCGCATCCTCACCACTATCAGCATCAACACATTGAAACATTCACGATCATCTCAAGACCACACATTCCACTGCCATCGGCATCACCACCACTATGAGCATCACCATCATCGACGCAACGTCGCCTCCAGAGCTCAGCCGCGCGGGGCGGAAGCACCCCCCGCCCGCAAATTCATTCGAGAGTTCGCCCGCGGGCGAGGGTGCGGCTACGCCCTGGCGTTCTGGGCGGGTCGATAGCTTTGGGAGTTCATCGGCCGGACGGGGTCCGTGGGGCGCGCTCCGCTGCGCACCCCTCGTTGTCTGTTTCAACGTTTGGTCAGCCCTGGCGCCCAGGGTGGGGCGAACTCGCTTGCGAATGAGCCCGCGGACGAGGGGTGGGTGGTTCCGCGCGTGCCGCTGCGCGCCCCTGGACTGTTTCCCGTGTTTCCCCGCCCTGGCGTCCTGGGCGGGGCGGGTTAACTTGGGAATTGAACCACAGCCGTCGGATGGTTGCGCGCCCGCCGCAAGCAGTGAGGAACTGGCGCCGTAAACTTTGCAGGTGCTCTGGCGGCGTTGAAATCTCCACCGTGGAAAAAAAAGGAACTCCAGAATGGGTTCGCTAGGAGCCGGTGTCGGAAACCACCTTGGAAACATGTCATAGTTCGCGGTTTCATCCGCTTCGGGAAAAGAGGAGGGGATGACGCAGGTCCGCGGAGAGTGGCTGGGCAGCGGAATTCGCGACCCCACTCATGTGACTGATTTCTCGTCACGGGCCGCCATGCTGCAGGGCCAGCCGCTGAAATTGTGGAACATGGAGGTGGAGCGGCAGGAGGAGGAGGGGGAGGGAGGAGGGAAGGGGAGGGGGGGAGACTGCGAGGGCGACCAGGAGGGGGAGCAGGTCCGGGAAGAGCGGGATCAGGCAGGAGGCCCGACCCGCGGGCCTTCGTGGCCCGGGCGGGTCCGAGGCTGTCCATGGCGCTCGCGACGTCGCTGAACTTGACGGGCTTCTTCAACTTGGAGTTCCTCTGAGGGCAGAGGCCTCCTCCTGCTGCTTTTCCCTCTCCTCCTCGTCCTCCTCCTCCTCCTCCTCCTCCTCCTCCTCCTCCTCCTCCCTCCTACTCCTCTTCCTCCTCCTCCTCCTTCTCCTCCTCCTCCTGCTCCTCCTCCAGCTCCTCCTCCTCCTCCTCCTCCTCGTCCTCCTCCTCCTCCTCCTCCTTCTCCTCCTCCTATCCCCCAAGAGGAACAGGAGAGGGGAAGGGAAGGGCCTCGGGAGGCTGCACAGGGTGGGGCCACACGTGCTTCCCATGGCCTCGAAGAGATTCCACGGGCCGCCTCCCACGTCCGCCCTCCCTCCTCCCTGGGCATGCCCTCCGCCATCGCCCCTTCTCTCCCGTGCTCCGCCCCTCCCCTCCTTGTGCCGCCCCCCCTCCTTCTGCCAGTCCTCCCTTGCCTCCGTTCTTGTGCTTCATGAACAGCTCCTCTCCGTCGCACCGCGAGGACGGCTGAAAGCTTCCAGCCGTCCTCGCCCGAGACTTCGCTGCCATTATGAGCCTGAAGCTTACACGTAGGAGCCGACTCGTACGGTCCTGGTGCCCAGAAGGGGCCCAAGGAGGCTGACAACTGCGGATAAGCTCAGAACTCATTTCCCTTTGACTCCGTTCTTCATGATTCATGATGATGCGAGCGGGCCTTTGAGACTCCTCCCTGCCCACCCTCCCGGGAGAGACAAGGGCGGATTTTGCGCGTAAGCTAAGAAATAGTCCAGCAATATCCACACATGGCACACAACAAATACTCCAACCATCCTCCCCATACTATCATCGGACTATTTCTGAATATGCCTCCTGTAGAGGGACGTGCCCGACCTAATCGTCCGCGCTTCTCGCCACCTCCGCTCTGCACACCTTTGCCCCCCCCCCCTCCTCCTCCTCCTCCTCCTTCTCATCCTCCTCTCCTCCTCCCTCCTCCTCCTCCACCTCCTCCTCCTCCTCCTCCTCCTCCTCCTCCTCCTCCTCCTCCTCCTCCTCCTCCTCCTCCTCCTCCTCCTCCTCCCCCCCCGCCCGTCCCCCGCCCTCCGTGAGGCGCGCCCCTCTCCCGCAGGCGCGAGTGGCGGGCGGGCCCCTCCTGTTCAGGAAGCCCACGAACCTGTGCTCCCCCCCCAGGGGCGACCGGGGTGGAGGGCGGCAGCTGGGGCGGCAGGGAGGGGGCGTGAACGAGGGCAGGAGGGCAGGAGGGGGGAGGAAGAAGGGATGAGTACGAGAGGGGACGAGGGATGGTGGTGGTGAGGAGGAGGAGGAGGAGGAGGAGGAGGAGGAGGAGGAGGAGGAGGAGGAGGAGGAGGAGGAGGAGAGAGAGAGAGAGAGAGGAGGATGAAGAAGGGGAGAGGGGGGATGCAGGGACAGTGAGGAACGAGGAGGGGACGAGGGGGTGGGGGAAGTGGTTTCATGGACCGGGTTGGCTCAGATCTCTTCGCCTCAACTCAATTCGGAACCCTGTAGAAAGGGGGCAGGGACGTAGGGAGATCGTGAGAAGGATGAGTTGGTTCTAGGAAGTTGTAGGTGTTGTGGCGCACCGCCTGCAGCAACTTCTTCAAGGAGGAGCAGGCAGTGAAGGATTGGGGGAGGGGGGTGATGCCTCGCCGAGATATGCCTTGCTTGCGGCCATCTGCGCCCCTTGACGAACATTGATGTGGCCAGCTGAGCTCCGCTCGAGAGCGAGCTGTGCCCTACGTGCTCGTCCCTCCCTTTGCAAGAATAATAATGGCACACATCCGCAGGACGAGGACCACATTTTGTGGTGCCCTGGGGACAACTGCGAGGCGCGGCGAGGCGCACCGTGTCTGGCCCAGGATGCCGACCCGCAGTGGGGCCGGGCGCGCGGGCCGCAGCCCCCACGCGGCGCTGCTCCGTGCGAGGTCGGGTCGATGCTCTCCGGTCACCGTGACGCTGCTGCCCCGGGGGGGTCGCCGGTCTTGTGGAGCCTGGCCACAGATGTGCTTTGTCCTGGCCGGGAGGGGCTCGATGTCTACACCACGTCGCTTGGTCGGCCAGGGCGTTCGGCGTATAGAGAGCCCAGCTGCACGAGCTATGGGATGCTGAAGCGTCTATGGACGGAACCCTTTCGCCGAGTTCGTGGGCTCCTTGGCCGACCAAACGACGTGGTGAACGCATCGAGACCCTCCGACTGGTCCGCTCGCCCAGCCTCCTGGGGCAACACTCGGCGGCGCGCACGAAGGGGTAGGGGGAGGGGGGAAGGCTAGAACCAGGGGTGCTTCTAAGAAGCCTTCCCCCCTCCCCCGTCCCCACCTCTGCGCGAGGCCGAAACACCCTCCGGGTCGCTGGAGGGACAAGGCCCCCGGGCGCCAAGCTGGACGGCTGCCCAGGACGGCAGAACGGCCGAAGACTCGACCGTGATCGAGCCGCCAAGCTCTGGAGGTCTCGACCCGTCCCCAAAGACTTTCTCCTCAACCAGGATCTCAGACATAATTTCTGGATATCCCCAGAAAATCTCTGGAGATCTCAACCATCGTTTCTCGACAGTCGTTTCCCCGACCTCTGGAGATCTCAAACATAATCTTCTCATCCGGGGGCGCTCTTCCTGTCGACGGCCCCGCGGCCCCGAAACAGCCAACGGACGCCAAGAACTGCAAAACACATCCGACCGACGATCAAAATACGGGTCTTACGCGAGATGGCGTGGCGACCTTACGCCGCGGCTTACGCGGGCCGCCGGCGCGGCACGCCACATTGGAGACGAGGGCGCTTACGCGCCACCTTACGCGGGCGGCTTGCGCGCGAATGTCGGCGCAGACGACCCCGTTGTTTTGCGTCGCCCATCTGGCGCGACTGCTCCCGAATCGCCGGAAAGGTCTCGTCCACCGGAGAGCCAAGTCGGGCCGCTGGGGCGGGCGGCGGTCCCCAACATGTGGCGCGAGGAGCCGGGGGGAGCGAAGCCCGTGCCGACCCCGGCCCGGAGGTGAGCCCGATCCAAGGCGTGCGCGCGTCGAGGATTTGATGTTGCTCCCATCGCACTTGAGGACCACATCCCAGAAATAATCTCGAGCACCCAGAAAAGCATCGGAATTACACCAGAGAGAACACCCCAATCAGTGGATGGCTTTCGATAAAGGGGATCGACCAGGAGCCCGGGGACCCGGAACCCACCGAAATCGGCCGGGAACCAATAACCAGGAACCCGGGAACCTGGAACCAGCAACCCGGGAACCCAGCCGACGATCAAAATCGGCGGGGAACTTTCGCCAAATCTTTCAATTTCCGCTAGGCTAGGACCCCTTCAGTGCAAGCACTGATTGGGGAACAGTGTCGAACGAGTATCGCCTCCCAGGGCCCGACACGTGAAAACCCTCGAGCTTTGGTGCTTCCTTCGTGATCGAAATTGTTTTTGGGGGATCAAGGCTAAAGTAGGTCAGAACATCATACGTCGAGGATCGAGATTCGAGGATCGAACTTCTCGGTGCGCTCCGCCGGGGGCTCCAGGGAGACCTCCTGCACTGACCTCCAGGAGAGCCAGACCTCTCGCGACTCGAAGCAGTTGCGCCGACATAAATCTGGTAGCCGTTGCCTGGACCCAGGAGCACTGCTCGGAATGAGAAGCAGGACTTGGAAGCAACGCTGCAGGGACTGGAGGCTCCAAACAACTGATTCATTGACTCCGTTATTCGAAATGTTGTGTCAAAAAATCCAAATTGTTTAGCGGCGTCTGATTATTTTGCCTTCGCGCATTATCCTCATAAGCATGTGTCGTGGAGGTGCCTCCAAACTTCGCTAGACACTATGGATATTCAAATGCCGTGGCCAAGAATCACGGAAGTGTTGCCGAACTGGGCTGACACAATCGAGTGGCAAGGAGGACGAAGAGACAGTTGGAGGGAGCAAGACGACAAAGAACAATGTTGACACGCTGCCATGAGCCTAGATCAAAAACAGTGGAAACAAGTGCCCGCTACATTCTGGCTGTGCGAGCAACTCCGCGCGCCCGCCCACTTTCTTAAAATGTGCCACGCCCACTGGCTGGAACAGGCTGCAACGTTCAAAAGTTGCCACCCCTACTCTCAGAGCGACTGGCTGCTGCTTGGATCGATACTCAGCGCGAGCTCCAACATCACAATGTGCCCTTCACATGCTCCATGCAACCACTGGGAGCTAGTGATCAGAAGCAACGTGATTGCCAATCTTTGTACACTGGGGTCGCGAGCGCGGCCGTTGGCATCGACGCACAGGTTGCAGCCGTGCTGTTCGGAATGGATCGTGTTGGCCCAACCACTGGCACGCCGAGGTCAGCGGGACCACGCGTGCCTACGAACGGAACGCGGTATTGACCCCAAACTCAATGGACTCAACCACGGCTTGAACATGCTGTTCGAAATGCTGCCGATAGAAATGCCAGCAAGCCGCCGCCCACCTGTCTTCTGAGACAGATAACCAAGCCGCAACCTGAATATTGAGGAAGATCACCGAGAGCAGCAGCACCAGCTGGCTGGACATTACCTGTTCAGCTGCGCACCCGAATCACTGGAGCCGGGTCCAGGGGTCGCGTTTGGAACTGTGGGTCCTAGCCTGGAACTTACGCTTGATCCCAAATGGCTATTGGCTCGGGGCGTCGGACGGTGGGGCGTCGCGAGGGGTTGGAGCGTCCAATCTGGCCCAGGATGCATCCAAGAGGGACCCAGATGCTGCAAGATGGCCTTCAGGATAGCTCAAGAAACTTCAAGATGGCTCATGGTAGATGCCTCCCAGGTTCCAAGTACCCTCCGAAAGCCAGTCAAGATACCCCCCAGAGGCCAACATCCTTCTCAAACCTGGGGAACACCCTAGCTTGTTCTGCATTATCGCAATTCCGCGTCCGATGTGCCTCTGAGGCCTCAAGATAGCCCCAACAAGGCCCAAGCGACTCTCAAGAAGGGCCCTAGAGGGCCCCAAGAGAGCTCCAAGAGCGCCCAAGAGCGTCCCGAGATGGCCTCACGAGGCAACTTGTCGGCCTCCAACGGCGGGCCGGGCGTTTCGCCTGAGACTCCCTCACCATTGATGACCCTGAAACTAAAACAGTGGCAGCAGCTTCACAGATGGAGGGCGGGTCCCTTCCAAAATTTGGCACTCGCCTTAGCGCCGCGCGCATTCGTTTGAACATATTGCAAGAGTTTCACGGATGGAGGGCGAGCTATTTCCAACATGTGGCTCTCGCCTTAGCGCTGCGCACACACGTCTTCACAACCTGCTTGGCTCGGGGACGGAAAGCGCATTCTCTTTCAGAGCGCAAGATGTCGCTGGCTTGCCCGTTCTTTCTCTCTGTCTCCCCGTCAAGAGGCTCTCTTGGGGCATCTTGGCAGCAGATTGGGCGCCCTCTAGGGCTAACTAGAAGCCGGGGGAGGCCCCTTGAGGGGGAGATAGGGCGTGTTGGTATGTCGGGAAGGCCCTAGAACGTATGCAACACGAATGGAGATTATGATAATATTGTTGATTATGAAGACGACGACATACTGTCTCTTGGGAGTATCTTGGGCCTCTCCCAGGCTCTCATTGGGCCGTCGTGTGGATCTCTTAGGCCGTCTTAGGGCCATTTTGAGCCGTCCTCAGGCCCTCTTGGGAGCCTCCGGGGCCGTCATGGAACAATCTCGGGCAGCCCTGGAGCTGTATCGGGGTTCTTGCCCGAAAAGGCGAGAAGCTGGAAAACCTTCACAAACCTGAAGGGAACAATGGTTTTCCGTCCTCCAGCACTTTTGGGGGTTCTCTCGGGGGCCGCTTGGGGTGCCTTGGATGCCTCTTGGGCCATGTTGAGGCCATTTTGGGCTACCTTGGATCGCTCTTAGGCCGTCCTCGGGCCCGTGTGGGCTCCTCCTACGCCGTCTTGGAGGTACCTTAAGCTGGTGAGGAGCCTACGCGCTTACGCGGAGCTTACGCGAGCTTACGCGGAGCTTACGCGAGCTTACGCGTGTTTATCCCAAAAGGCCCCAAGCCGGCCCCAGAGGAAGATCGCCCAAGAAGCTCCCAAAAAGGCCCCAAGACGGCTGAAGAGAATTCCAAGACGGTCCAAAAGCACAGACGGCCCAGAGAGGCCCCCAAGACGACCTCCGAAGGCTTCAGACGGTGGCGATAGCCCTCGACAACAGCTGGGGGAACACTTACTCCAATAACTTGGCCAGACGGTGGCCCAAACGCTTGGCCACTCAAGCGTGTCCAAAAAAGCAGGGGGCGGCGGTGGTTCGCCGTAGGCGTCCTCGATCCGCCGCCCCCTGTGCTTGTCACAGGGGTGTTCGGCGTGCCCAAAAAACCACTGTTGGGTAACTTTCCAATTCTTCTCAGTGGGCTTCGTCTTGACCCGCCAGCCACCTGGAAAAGCTGGGACGTAAGGGCAAAAAAACAAGCGTTTCGTTTGAGACATCCTCACGAAATTATCCTGGCGAAAGACCCAACCATACGCAAGTGTGAGAACCGCAAGGCAAGTGTGACGAAACAAGAAGACTTTCCTATGGGGCCACGAACCGTGTGAGGGGGTGCGCCAAAATGGCGCGGGGCCGCCATGCGAACCCTGCCACTGGGGCCTTCGGTGGAGCCCCCTATGGGGCCACGAACCGTGTGACGGGTGCGCCAAAATGGCGCGGGGCCGCCATGCGAACCCTGCCACTGGGGCCTTCGGTGGAGCTCCCTGTGGGGCCACGAACCGTTTGAGGGGTGCGCCAAAATGGCGCGGGGCCGCCATGCGAACCCTGCCTCTGGGGCCTTCCGTGGAGCCCTTTATGGGGCCACGAACCGTGTGAGGGGTGTGCCAAGATGAAGCGGGGCCACCATGCGAACCCTGCCACTGGGGCCTTCGGTGGAGCCCTCTATGGGGCCACGAACAATGTGAGGGGTGCGCCAACATGGGGCGGGGCTGCCATGCGAACCCTGCCACTGAGGCCTTCGATGACTCCCTATGGGGCCACGAACCGTGTGACGGGTGCGCCAAAATGGCGCGGGGCCGCCATGCGAACCCTTCCACTGGGGCCTTCGGCGGAGCCCCCAATGGGGCCACGAACAATGCGAGGGGTGCGCCAAAACGCGGGGCCGCTATGCGAACCCTGCCACTGGGGCCTTCGGTGGAGCTCCCTGTGGGGCCACGAACCGTGTGAGGGGTGCGCCAAAATGGCGCGGGGCCGCCATGCGAACCCTGCCTCTGGGGCATTCCGTGGAGCCCTTTATAGGGCCACGAACCGTGTGAAGGGTGCGCCAAAATGGCGTGGGGCCGCCATGCGAACCCTGCCTCTGGGGCCTTCGGTGGAGCTCCCTGTTGGGCCACGAACCGTGTGAGGGGTGCGCCAAAATGGCGCGGGGCCGCCATGCGAACCCTGCCTCTGGGGCCTTCGGTGGAGCTCCCTCTATGGGGCCACGAACCGTGTGAGGGGTGCGCCAAAATGGCGCGGGGCCGCCATGCGAACCCTGCCTCTGGGGCCTTCGGTGGAGCTCCCTATTGGGCCACGAACCGTGTGAGGGGTGCGCCAAAATGGCGCGGGGCCGCCATGCGAACCCTGCCACTGGGGCCTTCGGTGGAACTCCCTATGGGGCCACGAACCGTGTGAGGGGTGCGCCAAAATGGCGCGGGGCCGCCATGCGAACCCTGCCACTGGGGCCTTCGGTGGAGCTCCCTGTGGGGCCACGAAACGCTGTACTGGGTGGGTGAAACGCAGGGAGGAGGGAGGAAGAAGAAGAGGAGGAGGAGGAGGAGGAGGAGGAGGAGGAGTAGGAGGAGGGGGAGGAGGGAAGGAAGGAAGGAAGGAGGAACGCGGGGCACCGTCTCTTCAAAACGAGGGCCCAACACCACAGGATGGTTGGGAAAAAAATGAGCATCTGCAGAACTCCCGCTTCCAAGACAGCCGAGATGGCCCCAGATGGCATCCAAGACGGCCAAGATGGCCTCCAAGAAGAATCTTGGGTGCCTCTTGGGGGGCCACTCCATCCATGAAGGTTGCCTCCGTGGGTCCTCTTGGGAAGCCTCTTGCAGGCCCCTTGGGATGTCATCGAGGCCTCTTGGATCGTTCTGGAGGCTCCTTGGCCTTTGATGGGCCGTCTTGGAAGTACCTTCAGATAACGAGGAGCCTACGCGCTTACGCGAACTTACGCGGGGCTCACGCACCCGTTAACAGAGAATTCCATGGCAACAACCACCAGACCCCGCTCGGGTACCCGTTAACAGAAAATGTACAGGGAAATCCGTGCAACTCCCCTCTCAACGGATGCCTGAGTCAGCTCCAGTACCGGCCTTTCCATGTTAACGGATCCGTTAACAAAGAAAATGACATTATATCCCTTGGGGGCGGGATGCCACCCCCCTCGAATTCCCCCAAGTTTCATTCCTTCCGACTAACGGATCGCACGCTACGCGCGCTTTCCGTCACCTGCAAAAGTTTCACGGATTCGGAGTTGCTGGTTTCCAGAGTGTGGTGCTATCTTTAGCGCCGCGCGCATTCTTTTTAAACATGTGCGCAAGAGTTTCACTGGTTCGCATGGCCAACGTACGAGAAATGGTGTTCTGGAAAAACTCACGGTTGTGAGGATGCAACAGCTAGGTTGGTTCGCGGTGTTGAAGTACCAAGAATGCTGCTCTGGCACGATTGAGGATCGTCAGGGCGCAACAGTCAAGTTGATCCGTGGCGCTGGGGTCCCGAGAATTGTGTTTTGGTACGCTTCAGGGTTTTCCAACGATTGTTTCCCAACGAGGCGATCCCCCCAGTAGAAATGACCCATTGTAGGGGCCTATGAAGAGGGAACTTGGAAGGAGGGTGTATTCCAACATCGTTGATGAGTCTTGGTTTTACACTGGTCCTCCTCCTCCTCCTCCTCCTCCTCCTCCTCCTCCTCCCGCCTCTCTACATTTCCCCTCCCTGCTCGCACCTGGGAGAATATCGCAGAACTGCTTACACGCATATTTCAACGCCGACCAGGACCTATTGAAGGCCGATCCCCCTCTTCCCCTTCCTCCTCCCGACCCTCCTTCTCCCCTCCTCCTCTTGTTCCTTCCCCTCTCCTACACAGATATACACACATACTGCCATTGTCGGCAGCATGGTGAGCGCCAGCCACGCGGTAACTCCACACACGAACATGTGTTTGCATTAGCGGCCCGATACGACACCAATCGAAAGATACAGCTGCATTGCTCAAAGCAGTCGCGGCGATGAAACCACTGAGACTTGAGGAGCACACCCAATCGCAATGGACAACACTGAAGTCCAACGTATTCTCAGAAGCTCCACCCCGTCGCGGAAAACACTGGGTGAGGTTGATCGCACCGCATGTAGAGGCACGCGAGACCAACAACTGAAAGTGGAGACGCAGACCATCTCACGGGGGACAGGGGGATGACCTCGAACTGAAACACACCACACACCACGCCACGCCACCACCACCTCCTCCCTCTGCGACCTTGCCTCCCCCTCCCCATTAGTGCTTCCAATCCCTCTCTGTCTCTCGCTCTCTCTCTGCCACTCTGCCTGTCTCCCTCTCTCTTTCAGCCGGCCTTTCCCCCCCTCTCCTATTCAGCCTCCCCTTCTTCCCCGCCCCACTCCCCTCATGCACCCCCTGTGAGACCCAACGTGACACAACTCTCCCCAACCCTCGTACGAGCTGGGCCCTCGCTTTGAATGGAGGACGGCTCGCGCGACATCTCTCTGCCCATCCCCCTCACGCCTCCCCCCCAACTCTCTCCTCCTGCCTCCTTCGAAGGAGGACAACACCCCTCTTCCGGCACAGCATCACTCGGTGAGAACGACCCGGGACCGACCCTGGCGGACGCAGGACCGCAGGTACGCTGCCTCGAGAAACGAACATGGCAATTCGCGAATCGACTTGGCAGGGCGGGGCTTCTATCAACTCATCAGGGAATAGTTGCGATGTCTCCAGATTGGCAGAGTTCGTGCCTCCTGTGATCCTTTCGCTTGTGGGTGACCTTGACCTGTATCATTAAGGTGGATTAAGCCCTTTTCGACACCTCCGATTCCTGTCTGCCTTCGCGTTCCCCCCGGGGGCTGCTGCCAACATCGCGACGGTCGGCCCTCTCGTGGGCATCCAGGAGGTCCAGCGGAACTGCGTCCTACAGGGGTCCAGACGGGACCCCGCGCTTCCCTTTGGAGACGTCACCTGCGCAACTGTCGGCGCGTTCGTGGGCCCCAGGGAGGTCCAGCGGAGCGACGTCTCACGCACTTCCAAACAGGACCTCCCGCTTCCCCAGGGGGACTGCCACTTGCGCAACTGTCGGCAGTTTCGGGGGCACCTGGGGTATGCAAAGGGGCGGGACTTCGCCCTATCCAGGGGGCAAGTGTCGCCATTTCCATGAGATCCTGGGGATCCAGCGGCTCTCATTGCCGTCGGCTTCGAGCTATGCGCTCCCAGTGAACGTGCAGCACATGGTCGTCCCGTGGAGCTTTCAAACAAGTACCGCGTCCCTCGTCAAATGCTCGTTCGTGTTCTCTGGGCCCGTTGATGGTACCGCTTAGTGGAGTCGGGTTGGGTACATACCCTTCCCCGCTCCGTCGCGCACGCCGGAGAAGGCGGATAAACAGGAGCATGAGTATGACCATATGGCGAAGTCATCGCCTACACAAGGGGGGCTCATCACACATGGTGGCGTGACAACACTTTAGGGGAAGGAGGAGGTGGAAGGAAAGGGGGCGGGACGGATGAAGGTAAAGAGGGGGACAGGAGGTGGGAAGGGGGGGGGGGCGAGGGACGGAGGGAGGAGCACGAGGATGATGATGATGATGAGGAGGAAGAGGCGGAGGAGTGAAGAAGGGAGAAAAGAGGAGGGAAACAGAGGATAAGGATAAGGACCGTTGGGGGTCTGAGCGTCAACCGCACTACACTCCATGGGTGGGATATGGATGCAGGCCAAAGCATCTGGCTCAAGTCGCTGCCTTGGGCGAGCCCTCCCCCAATTGTTCTGGGGGGGGGTCGGCAGCCCCCACCTGGCGGGACGCCCCGCTTCCGTGAGAAAGGGAAGCTCTCACCGAGCAGCTCTCACCAGGCGGAGGCGGCTACCAGCCTTCTTTGGGCACGCACTCAAGCAAACCGCCCAAGCCTGCCCCGCAATCTGGGCGCGAACTGGCCCGTGATATGCCTCCCTGGCGCCCCCGCTCCCCCCCCCCCCCTGGGGGTGCGAGAACCAGCGCCTCGCCCGAGACATCCTCAACATCCGCCCCGAAAGCAGAGGATGTCAGGCACGCGAACACGCAGACCGTCCGAGGCATTCCCTCTATCTGAGCGCGAACGGGCCCGTGGGATACCCCCCTGCACCCACCCCCCTGCGGATCCGAGACACCCTCAACACCTGTTCCGAACACAGAAGACGTTAGGGCGGCATCATCATCCTGAGCATCAGCATCAGCATCAGCATCAGCATCATCAGCATCAGCACCAGCATCACCATGATCATCATCATCATCATCAGCATCAGCATCATCATCATCATCATCATCACCATCATCATCACCATCATCATCATCACCATCATCAGCAGCATCAGCATCATCGTCATCAATATCATCACCATCACCACCACCAGCAACATCACTACCATCACCAGCACCACCACCACCATTATTACAATTCGTAGCAGTCGTATCGTTGTTACTGTTGCTAGTATCAGCAGTAGTATTCGTAAGAGTAAGCAGTGCAGTATGATAGTTGGTAGTAGCATGCGTATTACCATTAGTGAAGTGATTGCAATGATAGATATGACGATCTATAGTTGTAGTATTCGCACTGTTGCTCGTACTTGCGTTATTAATAATACTGGCAATGATGTACATGCTGCTCAAATTCTTATTATGTTCTATCCGGATGGCCATAATCAGCACCATCAGCATCATCATCATCATCGTCATCATCTACATCAACATCATCCTAAACATCGTCATCATCATCGTCATCGTCATGGTCATCATCCGCATCATCATCTTCATCGTCAGCATCAGTATCTTCGTTGGCACCATAATCAACATCAGCATCCTGCTCGTCATCATCATCGTCGTCATCATCATCATCATCATCATCTAACTCACCATTAGCATCATAATCAGCACCATCGTTATCATCCAAAGACTTGTCATCATCAGCGTCATCATCACCATCATTTTCGCTATCACCACCACCATCATCATCACCATTATCATCAGCAATATCATCATAATAATCGTCATCATCACCATCATCAGCATCATCATCATCATGATCAGTATCATCCTCCGCATCCTCGTCATCATCATCGTCGAGAGTGTGAGTCAGCATCATCATCATCATCATCACCACCATCATCATCATCATCATCGTCACCATCACCATCACCAAGAGGAAGGGGGAGGAGGTGGTGTTATCGTGCTTGGCAAGGTGGGAATAATAACAAGAACGGCATCCTTCGAATATGTGGAAAAACAATGATTGAAATCCCGTGTAGCAGAAACCAGCACGCGGAGGGGGCGGGAGATCTTCCGGACAACATCTGGGGAGGAGGGCACCTCAGGGGGGGGAGAACATTGAGCTTGAATCGCTGATACATCGCGGATAGATCGGCGATAAGCCCCCGATAGCGGAACCACAGTTCCCTGGGCAGGGTGATGGACCAGTTGAGGGTTGATGCTCCCGCCCCTGAGCCTATCCCCCCGTATCTTTGCCCTGGGGGAGGTTGGCGGCGCGCAGAAAGGGGCAGGAGGAGAGGGGAAGGCATCTTGTTGGAAGGAGGCTGCTTCTTAGAAGGCGCCGGCCTTGCATCTGTAGACAAGGCCCGCGCCTGCTAAGAAGCAGGGGAGCTTCTAAGAAGCCTTCCCCCCTCCCCCCTGGCCCTCTCTGCGCGTGGAGGAGAGTAGGGGAACAAAAGTGACGCGGAGCGCGCCAGGGGCGGCGCCGGAGGCGCCGCCAGGGGGCCCCAGCGCCGATCCGAGAAATCCGCGCGAACCTCCGCGTTTTTATGCTTATGTCACCTTTTGTTTCCCTCCCCCTGGCCCTCTGTGCGCGTGGACGAGAGGGAGGGAGGGAGGTCGAGAGGGATTTTCGTCTTCCCCCCACTTCCCATATTTTCCAATATTCTCCTGGGAATTGACGATTAATCGTGTATGTGTGTTTTCCCCCTCCTGGGAGAGGGAGGGAGGGAGGACGAACATCTCGAGGCCGAGCGTCGCGAAACCCTGCCGGCTGGCCAGGCGCCCAGCTCCCCGCGAGAGCCTCGTCACCGCCTGCAGGTCGGCGCCCTCCGCCGCGCCAGCGGCAGTCGGCGGAGCGGGCCTCGCGAGAACGACGACGGGGGCAGCGGCGGCGGCCGCGGAGAGGAGGAAGGCAGGGAGGAGGAAGGAGGAGGAGGAGGAGGAGGAGGAGGAGGAGGAGGAAGGAGGAGAAGGATGGAGGAGGAGGAGGAGGAGGAGGAGGAGGAGGAGGAGGAGGAGGAGGAGGAGGAGGAGGAGGAGGAGGAGGGAGGAGGAGGAGGCGGAGGAGGAGGAGGCGGAGGAGGAGGAGGAGGCAGGGGGAGGAAGGCGAGGGGCGGGGGAATGGGGAAGTGGGCTTCCGGTGCTTTCTAGCGGCATTTTAAAGGGATGGGCGGTTGGGCGTATCGGTGGCCCTTCGGGGAGGGGTGCCCTCCCCCCTCTCTCCCTAACGTTTTGTTAGAGGGTCCTTTTTCGCCCCAGATGGCTCCAAAGGGGCATCCGATGCTTCAAGATGGCCGCCAACGCGGCTCAAGATAGCGGAAGATGGATCAAGGTAGCCTCCGACATACCTCCAAAAAGCCGCCCGACGGGCCACAAGACGGTTCCAAAAACTCTCGGAGCCCGAACCCGTTTGAAAAAAAACGGGGAAACAATGAGGTGTACATTCTCGCCTTTTCGCTTCCTATGCGCTTTGGAAGCCTCGAACTGGCACCAAGATAACCCAAGAGAGCCCCAAGACGGCCCCGAGAGCGTCCAAATGCGCCCCAAGAGCGCCCCAAGTGAAGGTTTTTGAGGGCTGCTGTTGAGGGGGGACCTAGACAAAGGACCCCGCCGTTTGATCGATGGCCTCCAAGACGGCCCCGACAGGCCCTCCAGAGGTCCTGAGAGCCCGCCAAAAGGTCTCCAAGAGGGCCCCAAGACGGCCCCAAGAGCGCCCCAAGAGCGTCCCCCCAGGACCCCAAGAGGCGGTTAGCCTCCTCCTCCGCCTCCTTCCCCTCCTCCCTCTCCTCCTCCTCCTCCTCCTCCTCCTCCTCCTCCTCCTCTTCCTCCTCCTCCTCCTCCTCCTCCTCCTCCTCCTCCTCCTCCTCCTCCTCCTCCTCCTCCTCCTCCCATCGCCCCCCCCCGCGGGCCCCAGGGATGGCCCGAAGAGGCCCTCCAAAGCCATCCCCTTGCTCCTAAAGATCACTCTGTTCATCCTGGTTGCCCGCTCTGTTTCACTATATGCTATATGCGTTTCTTCGTCCCTGTCCCCGCCCGCTCTCACGGGCAGGGGTTATGAACGGGCTGTTGGGATACGCGAAGCGTGGGGGATTTCCATCGGTTTCTCGAGCTTTCCAGATGGAGGGGGAGGCACGGGGCAGGGGAGGGAAGTGGAGGAGGGCGGACTGCGGGAAAGGGAGGGAGTATCAGGGAAGTATGGAAACCGAGCGTAGTATGTAAACGCGGTTCTAATTCGCCGCACGGGGCCGCTGAGTCCTCGTGGGAGTTGACCTCGCAAGCGTTGCCGACCGCGGTGATACTGACTTCTGCTTCAACTTACCGCCAGCATCGTTGAAGCGGCATTCGTGGTGGGCCACTGTCTCTCTTGGTGCTTGTGGAAGGTGCCGTCAAATCACTGGTGCACTCTCGCGCTCACGTAGAATCACGTGCTGTTCGATCACAAGCGCGAGAGATGAAACGAGCCCCACAATCTGGCCCGTCTCTCGCCTCCAACCTGCAGAACAAGCCATTATGAGAAGAAGCACTTCTCAACCTAACGCCATCGCTGAGCTGATGATGATGCATTTGGAGCAACTGCGACTCTGCTGCGGCGAGCTGCAACCGCGTCCGCGCGAAGGTCCTGCCCATGGTCTCCTCAAGGACTCGACGAATGTTTTCAGCATCGGCATTTCCCAATCCCCACAGTGCCAGCCATTAAGCCATGTATGCGCGGTCTTTGATGGAATGAAGGGTGGAACCCCGAAAAGGTCCAAAACTGCCACTAATTCAAGCCAGTTCAAAATCTCCCCCCTCCTCTCCCTCCCACCTCAACACTCCCACCCGTCTCTACCTCCTCCTCATCCTCCTCCTCCTCCCTCCCTCCCTCCCTCCCTCCCTCCCTCCCTCCTCCTCCTCCTCCTCCTCCTCCTCCTCCTCCTCCTCCTCCTCCTCCTCCTCCTCCTCTTCATCCTCCCCCTCCCTCCTCCGCCTCCTCCTCCTCCTTAGGGCACAACAGCAAGGCTGGTGGTATGTGTGCGCGTCCCTCCCCTCCGATCCTACCCACCCGTCACTCTTCCGTATGACCTGTTCCTTCCTGAGTCGCCACCAGGCGTGCTGTTAGAGCGGTCCTGGCGTCTCACTTAAGAGTAGCCTACACTATACTATCCTGAAGCCCAGGCAACTTCAACAGGTGCAGGGATGGGGGAGACAAACGGTGTCCAACATGGAACTGCCCATGGCGCTTCAAGTGGTTCCCAATAACTGCAATGATGGAGGCCAGCTTGGTTACAGAATGCGGCTCTCGCATCAGCCCCACCCGCACTCGTCTTGAACAGCCCCACTGCGAATTCCACAATGTGCGAACCCAACATTCCACGCTGTGTCACAATTATACGGGGTGCGGGTGGCTCCTTTGCAAGTTGTGCTCTCGCTGGAGACGTCCGTAAAACTCTATAACCGTGGAACTGAAATACAGACGAGGCGCGGATCATTTTGAAAACGGAGCTATCGTTAGATACCTCCTTGAACTTTATAATCACACACCTCTGCACCTCTTCAGCTAGAACGATGGAGGGTGGCCCGCTTACAGAACGGAGCTTCGCAGAAGTCTTCATCTCCACTGCGGGAAGCGTCCCCCTTAAGGGGTTCGCTGCCCGCAGTAGAAAGGAACACTTGCTAGGACTCGTGCTCCATCGAGCGTGGAATCCCGCCCCCCCCCGTCCCCGCCCCTCCACCCTGGGGCTCCGGAGGGTGTACCTGCCACGAAAGGTGTCCCCACCTTCTCGCTGAATCTTGAACCCCCTGGGGCCCCTCGGGGTGTCGTGAGGGGTGCTCTGGAGACCGTCGGGGCCTCCATGGAAATCCTGGGGGAACCCTAGTCCAGGGGCACTTCTAGCAACATCCCCCCTCCGCGTCGCTATCATCGGGGAGACGTAAGACCCGGGTTCGGGGGACTCGGGTTGGCCTCATGGGGCCATCAATGAAAATGACGAGACCCCATTAGCAATTTGACGCGAGCTCCCGCTGCAAACATCCCACGAACACTGCACCGCCAAAATCCAGGACGCGCTCGTCAAAAAACGTCGGCAAGCTCGAGTTCCTGCCTACTCGAGTCTTACGTTTCCCCGATCTGGGTCTCGTGAGGGGTGCTGTGGAGGCCGTGGGGGCCTCCATGGAACTCCTTGGAGCATCCTGGTCCAGGGGCACTTCTAGCAACACCCCCCCTCCGCGTCGCTACCATTAGGTCGGGCGTCTCCTCCGACAGGCGGATTTTGGACGGAAACTTACAAGTGGTCAAACATATTCAGAAATAGTGACAAATAGTCAAAAAATCGTCCCTGACTATGTTTAAACTACTTGTTCATATTCCTCCCGTCGAGGGACAGGCCCGATCTAACTAGAGGCCTCCTAGATGGGGTCCGAGTAGATGCGCTCGGAGGATCGCGCCGCATCGCCAATGCGTCGCCGATGCACCGGCGATGCATGGCCGACGTCGGCGATGCATCGGCGACGTCGGCGGGGAGACGATCGGCCTCCGCTTCGAGCCGCGTCGGCGATGCCTCGGCGCTGCGGCGCGCTCCTCCGCCCCCCACCCTCGGGTCGGGCGAAAGGGAGGGATAGCAAAGGGGGGGTTTGAGAATCAGCCAACGTAGCCGACTTTCCCTGCGCCTCCCGGCGCCGAAAGGCGCCCATGCATCGAGGAATGGGCCCGGCGGCGGGGCCGAAACCGGCTGCATGCAGCAGATTTCGTACCCCCCCCTTTCCCAATCCCCACCCTTTCGCCCGGCCCGACACCCACTCAGACCCCACCAGTCGGGAGCGGCCAAGAGGGGGGCGTCCAAGAGGGGGGGGTGCAAATCATGACCGGCGGCATGTGCGCGGCCCAGCGGGGGGGCCAGGGACCTAATGAAATAAGAAGAGGCGCCATGAAATCTGGGGAAAAATCATGGACCCCGCCATGATATTCCCCCCCCCCCCCTAGTCATCACCCCCCTCTTTTCCGCCCCCGACACCAGGGAGGCCTGGCCCCACGCTGCCACCGGAGAGGCGCCCCCCGCCCCGGCGCGCTCCCGCGCGGATCGCCCGGGCGCGGCCGGCCTGCCCCGCGCCGGCCGCTGCACCGCCAGCCGCGGGCACGCCAGCAGGAAGGCCGTGGGGTCCGCGAGGCTCTTGCGCCTCGGCAGGGGAGCGAGGATCCTCCTCCTCCTCCTCCGCCTCCTCCTCCTCCTCCTCCTCCTCCTCCTCCTCCCCTCCTCCTCCTCCTCCTCTCCTCCTCCTCCTCCTCCTCCTCCTCCTCCTCCTCCGCCTCCACCTCCTCCGCCTCCGCCTCCTCCTCCTCCTCCTCCTCCTCCTCCTCCTCCTCCTCCTCCTCCCTACGCCTCCTCCTTTCCTCCTCCTCCTCCTCCTCCTCCTCCTCCCTCCTCCTCCTCCTCCTCCTCCTCCTCCTCCTCCTCCTCCTCCTCCTCCTCCACACCAATACCAACAGGGCGAGGAGATGCACGGGGGCGAGGAGATTACCAGCCTGGAGCATAGCCCTGTCCCTATGCTGGGCACCTCCCCATCACGATGCCCATCTTGGGGACTCCCCTGTTTTTTGAGGGCGAATCCCTAGGATTGTCATCGCCTTTTGGCGTGTCAATCTTAGGGATGGGGATACGTTCGAGGCTGGTAAGGAGAGGCGACACCAAGACCAGCAGGGCGAGGAGGTGCGCGGAGGCAAGGGGGGGGGGGGGTCTCCCGGGTGGTGTGGTGCCCCCCCCCCTCTCGCTCGAGACGTCCCCAGTCTCCCGCTCGGGGAGGCCTTGTGGACCTCCTCGCTGGAGGTGGGCCCCCTGGTGGTGTTGGTATCGCCTCTCCTCCCTCCGATCGGCGGGCTGCAGCCCGCCCTCCGCCCTCCAGGGAAGAGTACGCAGACGGCATCTGTGCACTCATGTTGCTCCCATCGTGCTCGAGGGCCACATCCCAGAAGTAGTTTCGAGCAGGCGGGAGAGGGGGGAGGAATAGAGCGGGGGCCTGGCCACAAGAAACCTTCCACGAGAAACCCAGCCCTGAGACCCCAGGACGCCCATCGATTTTTGTTGGCGTGGGCGCGTCACGCTCTCCATGGCAAAACCATCGGAAGCCAAGGAACCCAGGGCACCCAAGAAGAATACGCAGCAAGCATCTATACACCACCACCGTGCCGAGCCAGGGCCACCTTGGCCCTAGCATGGTATTTACAGTCGGGGCGTTGACCTAAGGAACCCTAGAGAAGGAACGAGGGCCCTTTCTTCCTTGAGTTAAACTTCGGCTTACCATCGAAAGCCTGAGGAACATCTGGGGCGAAGTGCAAACCAACTAAGGAACACGGATTCCCTCCCCGACGAAACGGGTTCCTTCTTCAGCGCCCCGACGGTGCGCCCTCCTGGCTGAGGCCAGGAGGGGCTATACACCATCCCAGGGCCCAGGCTGGCCCTGGCCTGGCACGCTGGCACGCTGGCCTCCGCCTTCCCGGCAAGAAGGGGGGGAGGACTGGGGGAACGGCCAACGACATAGATACAAAAGCTCGGAGGTCCGCGCGGATTTCTCGGGTCCGCGCTGGACCCCCCTGGCGGCGCCTCTGGCGCCGAGCCGAGAAATCCGCGCGGAGCTCCGATTTGTTCCCCAAGCAGTGCTGGCTTGCACTGCGAAGCTGTCCAGGGGCAATCGGGTGCCACCCGGGCGCCAGAAGAATGGTGCCAACAGCTGTGTCACGGCATGGGTGGCCCCCGCACAAGCTCCGCAAGGTTCCACCACCTCCCCCCCCCCTGCCCCCCAAGCGCCAGCATCTCGAAGAGTGCCCGCCACCTTCTCCCCGACCCCCGCGTGCGCTCCCGAAAAGCACAACCTGTCCCCATCCAGGCCCCTGCCGCCAGTGGGGGGGGGGGGCTAGACTGGGCCCCTCTTTCTCTCCTCCTCCCCATACAGTGGGAGCCGATCATCAGAAACCTTCCGCAAGAAACACAATCCTGAGACCCCAGGACGTCCATTGATTCTTGATGTGGGAACGTCACGCTTTCCATCGCGAAACCATCGACACCCAAGAAACCCAGGGCACCCTGGAGACAAGCAGGGTGTTTCTCGGCATGGGTCTCCACTGTAATTACTCATCCCCCCTCTCCCCCCCCTGACGTCCAGCGGGGCTCCTGGAGCCCTCGACCCCATCCCGGATATTTCCAAGGCCGCCTGTTCATGCTGGGTCGGCTTTGCATGTCGCCAGGACCCGAGAAGGGCCTCCAGGAGCCCCTGGCCAGCCGCCACCATTGCTTCTCCCTTATTCTTCGATGGCCCCCGCGCGCGAAGCCCGAATCGGGTACACACCGGTGGCCCATCTACTTTCGTGACGACGGCGGTCTGGGTCGTTTCCCCTCCATCCTGGAGGATGCCATGAGGTGGTCGTGGCCCGAAGCGCCCCCCAGGGCTCTGGCGCCACGTGGGGCCCCATCGGGCCCTCTCGACGTCATCAGGGGTGCCCGCCCTGGAGGCCGCCTGGACCTCCCTGGGGAAGCTGGGGCCAGGGCCGCGTCTAGCAGCTCCCCCCCTCCTGCCCCTCCTCCGGGCCCTTCCTCCCGGCCCCTGCTCCCTCCCCGCCCGCCCCAGCCCTTATCAGTTTACGCAGGGGGGGGCGAGCCCTCGATACACCGAGGCCGCCGCCCTCATCGGCTCCAGGTCGGAGAGCGCGGAAACCGTCCCTCCTCTTCCTCCTCCTCCTCCTCCTCCTCCTCCTCCTCCTCCTCCTCCTCCTCCTCCTCCTCCTCGTCCTTCGAATTCGACGCCTTCGAAGCCAGAGGGGTCAGGGAAACCTTCGCCCGAGCTCCTCCACAACCTCTACAACCACGCAATCTGAATTCTACTCTCCCCTCTCCCCCAAGACGTGCGTAGAATCGCGCGCCCTCTTCCGCGTAGTGTTCTTTTGCACGATAGGTCCCCAAGCCGTGCCTGCACTGAGGGGACTTACCTGTGTTCTCAGGCAGCTGGGTCCAAGTGACGGTCCGGCCGGCTCATCGCCGCCAGTCGCCGCCGTCGCCGCCGGGCGTCAGTGGCGGTCCGGCCAATTCGTCGCCGCCCGTCGCCGCATTGCCTTGCACCGCAACGCATTTCAGTGCATTGCAATATGTGCATTGTTTCGCATTGCAACGCATTGCTGTGTATTGCAACGCGTTGTGTTGCACTGTTTTGCGTTGCGTTACGTTGTTTCGCATTGCGTTGCAATGCCCACATGGATTGCACCACCTAGATTGTACAAACTTGTTTCTTACATACACAAAAATTAGCCTGGCGAAGGACCCAAGCATATTCAGTTGTCAGTACCGCCGCTGCGGGTTTCATCTTCAGTGGAACTCCCCATAGGACCACGGAACGTGTGAGGGGTGTGCCGAGATGGGTGCCACTGGGGCATTCGGTGAAGCTCCCTATGGGGACATGAAACACGCGCGGGGCGTGCCGACATGGGTGGCGGAAACGCATGTGAGGGCCGCCACTGGGGCCTCCAGTAGAGCTCCCTATTATGGGTCCCCGAAACATGATGCTGCTGCGGGGGGGGGGGATGGGTGGCGGAGACGCATGTAAGCGCCGCTACCGGGGCCTTCGGTGGAGCTCCCTATGGGGCCACGAAGCGCGTGAGGGGTGTACTGGGATGTGTGGCGGGGACGCATGTGAGCGCCGCCACTGGGGCCTTCGGTGCAGCTCTCTATGGGGCCACGAAACGTGTGAGGGGTGTGCCGAATTGGGTGCGGGTGGTGACGCATGCGGGCGGTGCCACTGGGGCCTTCGGTGGAGCTCCCTATGGGGCCACGAAACCTGTTGTTGTGAGGGGCGTGCCGGGATGGGTGGCGGGGACGCATGTGAGCGCGGCCGCTGGGGCCTTCGGTGGAGCTCCCTATGGGGCCACGAAACGTGTGAGGGGTGTGCCGAATTGGGTGGGTGTGGGTGACGCATGTGAGCGCCGCCACTGGGGCCTCCGGTGGATGATGGGGCCACGAAACCTGTCAGGGATGTGCCGAAATGGGTGTGCGGGACGCATGCGCATGTGAGCGCCGCCACTGGGGCCTTCGGTGGAGCTCCCTATGGGGCCACGAAACGTGTGAGGGGTGTGCCGAATTGGGTGTGCGGGACGCATGCGGGCGGCAGCACTGGGGCCTTCGGTGGAGCTCCCTATGGGGCCACGAAACGTGTGAGGGGTGTGCCGAATTGGTGTGCGTGACGCATGCGGGCGGGCAGCACTCCCGTGTGGCGGCTACCTTCGGTGGAGCTCCCTGGGGCCACGAAACGTGTGAGGGGTGTGCCGAATTGTGTGTGCGTGACGCATGCGGGCGGCAGCACTGGGGCCTTCGGCGGAGCTCCCTATGGGGCCACGAAACGTGTGAGGGGTGTGCCGAATTGGGTGTGCGGGAGGCATGCGGGCGGCAGTACTGGGACCTTCGGTGGAGCTCCCTATGGGGCCACGAAACGTGTGAGGGGTGTGCCGAATTGGGTGTGGGTGACGCATGTGGGCGGCAGCACTGGGGCCTTCGGTGGAGCTCCCTGTGGGGCCACGAAACGTGTGAGGGGTGTGCCGAATTGGGTGTGCGGGACGCATGCGGGCGGGAGCAATGGGGCCTTCGGTGGAGCTCCCTATGGGGCCACGAAACGTGTGAGGGGTGTGCCGAATGGGTGTGCGGGACGCATGCGGGCGGCAGCACTGGGGCCTTCGGTGGAGCTCCCTATGGGGCCACGAAACGTGTGAGGGGTGTGCCAGAATGGGGGGTGGAACCGCATGCGGGCGCAGCCACTGGGGCCTTCGGTGGAGCTCCCTATGGGGCCACGAAAAGTGTGAGGGGTGTGCCAGAATGGGGGGTGGAACCGCATGCGGGCGCAGCCACTGGGGCCTTCGGTGGAGCTCCCTATGGGGCCACGAAACGTGTGAGGGTGTGCCAGAATGGGTGTGGTGCGTGGGACAGGAATGTGCGGGCGGCAGCACTGGGGCGCTTCGCGGCGCTCCCTATGTCCACAAAACGTACGAGGGGTGTGCCGAAATGGGTGTGCGGGACGCATGCGGGCACACCCACTGGGGCCTTCGGTGGAGCTCCCTATGGGGCCACGAAACGTGTGAGGGGTGTGCCGAAATGGGTGTGCGGGACGCATGCGGACGGCAGCAATGGGGCCTTCGGTGGAGCTCCCTGTGGGGCCACGATACGTGTGAGGGGTGTGCCGAAATGGGTGTGCGGGACGCATGCGGACGGCAGCCATGGGGCCTTCGGTGGAGCTCCCTATGGGGCCAAGAAGCGTGTGAGGGGTGTGCCGAAATGGGTGTGCGGGACGCATGCGGACGGCAGCACTGGGGCCTTCGGTGGAGCTCCCTGTGGGGCCAAGAAGCGTGTGAGGGGTGGTGCCGAATTTGGGTGTGCGTGACGCAAATTGCGGGCGGGCAGCACTGGGGGCCTTCGGTGAGCTCCCTAGTCCCGAAACGTGTGTGAGGGCTGTCTCCGAATTGGGTGTGCGTGACGCAAATGCGGGCGGCATGCACTGGGTCCTTTCGTGGAGCGCCCTATGGTTGCCACGGAAACGTTGAGGGGGTATGCCGAATTGGGTGTGCGTGACGCGATGCAGGCGGCAGCACTGGGGCCTTCGGCGGAGCTCCCTATGGGGCCACGAAACGTGTGAGGGGTGTGCCGAATTGGGTGTGCGGTGACGCATGCGGGCGGCAGCACTGGGGCCTTCGGCGGAGCTCCCTATGGGGCCACGAAACGTGTGAGGGGTGTGCCGAATTGGGTGTGGGTGACGCATGCGGGCGGCAGCACTGGGGCCTTCGGCGGAGCTCCCTATGGGGCCACGAAACGTGTGAGGGGTGTGCCGAATTGGGTGTGCGTGACGCATGCGGGCGGCAGCACTGGGGCCTTCGGCGGAGCTCCCTATGGGGCCACGAAGCGTGTGAGGGGTGTGCCGAATTGGGTGTGCGTGACGCATGCGGGCGGCAGCACCGGGGCCTTCGGCGGAGCTCCATATGGGGCCACGAAACGTGTGAGGGGTGTGCCGACATAGGTGTCGATGATGATGGCGATAACGGCGATGATGATGGCGATGGCGATGGCGGTGATGATGATGATGATGATGATGATGATGATGATGATGATGATGATGATGATGATGATGATGATGATGATGGCGATGATGATGATAATGATGATGATGCTGATGATGATGATGATGACGATGACGAGGCACGAAGGAGGAGGGGGAGGAGGAGAGGAGAGGAGAGGAGAGGAGAACGCGGGGCGACGTCTCTTCAAAACGAGGACCCAACACCACATGATGGTCGGGAAATAATGGGATCTACCCCGCCCCATGGAATTCACGGCCCCGTTTTTTCGGTATTGCAATTTGCATATGAGTTTGCCCCATCGCCAATCCTAGATGTGAGCTCGGATCATCCCAGGCAGGGCGGTATCGGCACCACCCTCTCGCCCTCTGCAGCAGATCGTACGCGCGCGCATTCGCTAAACGTAATCAGCAGTTTCCAAAAAATCATTGTAACGAATGGGGCGAGGAGCATACACGCGCGTCGTCGCGCGTATGCCAAAATCCTTCAAAAACTCTAAACGTCGTGAAAGGATTTCAAAATCGGTTGTCCCGAAAAACAACATTTAATTATACTGGCGAAGGACCCAACCATATGCAATTGCAAATACCGCAGTTGTGAATATCTCCTTCGGTGGAGCCCCCATACGGGGCCACGAAACGTACGAGGGGTGTGCCGACATGGGTGTGCGGGACGCATGCGGGCACACCCACTGGGCCCTTCGGTGGAGCTCCCTATGGGACCACAAAACGTGCGAGGGGTCACGAAACGCGTGAGGGGTGTGCCGAAATGAATGTGCGGGACGCATGCGGGCACACCCACTGGGGCCATCGGCGGAGCTCCCTGTGGGGCCACGAAACGTGTGAAGGGTATGCCGAAATGGGTGTGCGGGACGCATGCGGGCGGCAGCAGTGGGACCTTCGGTGGAGCCCCTCTACGGGGCCACGAAACGTGCGAGGGGTGTGCCGAAATGGGTGTGCGGGACGCACGCGGGCACACCCATTGGGGCCTTCGGTGGACCTCCCTATGGGACCACGAAACGTGTGAGGGGCCACGAAACGCGTGAAGGGGTGTGCCGAAATGGATGCGCGGGACGCATGCGGGCACACCCACTGGGGCCTTCGGTGGAGCTCCCTATGGGGCCACGAAACGTGTGAAGGGTATGCCGACATGGGTGTGCGGGACGCATTCCCTATGGGGCCACGAAACGCGTGATGGGTGTGCCGAAATGGGTGTGCGGGACGCATGCGGGCGACAGCACTCTGGTGCCTTCGGTGGAGCTCCTATGGGGCCACGAAACATGTGAGGGTGTGCCGAAATGAATGTGCGGGGCACATGCGGGCGGCAGCACTGGGGCCTTCGGCGGAGCTCCCTTTGGTGCCACGAAACGTGTGAGGGTGTGCCGAATTGGGCGTGCGTGACGCATGCGGGCGGCAGCACTGGGGCCTTCGGCGGAGCTCCCTATGGGGCCACGAAGCGTGTGAAGGGTGTGCCCAATGGGGTGTGCGTGACGCATGCGGACGGCAGCACTGGGGCCTTCGGTAGAGTTCCCTATGGGGCCACGAAGCGTGTAAGGGGTGTGCCGAAATCGGCGTGCGGGACGCATGCGGGCGGCAGCACTGGGGCCTTCGGCGGAGCTCACTATGGGGCCACCAAACGTGTCAGGGGAGTGCCGAATTGGGTGTGCGTGGCGCATGCGGGCGGCAGCACTGGGGCCTTCGGCGGAGCTCCCTATGGGGCCACGAAGCGTGTGAGGGGGTGCCGAATTGGGTATGGGTGACGCATGCGGGCGGCAACACTGGGGCCTGCGGCGGAGCTCCCTATGGGGCCGCGAAGCGTGTGAGAGGTGTGCCGAATTAGGTGTGCGGGACGCATGCTGGCGGCAGCACTGGGGCCTTCGGCGGAGCTCCCTTATGGTGCCACGAAACGTGTGAGGGGTGTGCCGACTTGTGTGTGGGTGACGCATGCGGGCGGCAGCACTGGGGCCTTCGGCTGAGTTCTTATGGGGCAACGAAGCGTGCGTGGGGTGTGCCGAATTGGGTGTGGGTGGCGCATGCGGGCGGCAACACTTGGGCCTTCGGCGGGCCTCCTATGGGGCCACGAAACGTGTGAGGGGTGTGCCGAATTGGGTGTGGGTGACGCATGCGGGCGGCAGCATTGGGGCCTTCGGCGGAGTTCTACGGGGCCACGAAACGTGTGAGGGGTGTGCCGAATTGGGTGGGGGTGACGCATGCGGGGGGCAACACGGGTGCCTTCGGCGGAGCTCCTAGGGAGCCACGAAACGTGTGAGGGGTGTGCCGAAATCGGTGTGCGGGACGCTGCGGGCGGCAGCACTGGGGCCTTCGGCGGAGCCCCAATGGGGCCACGAAACGTGTGAAGGGTGTGCCGAATTGGGTGTGGGTGACGCATGCGGGCGGCAGCACTGGGGCCTTCGGCGGAGCTCCTATGGGGCCACGAAACGTGTGAGGGGTGTGCCGAATTGAGTGTGGGTGACGCATGCGGGCGGCAGCATGCGTGTGACGCCATGCGGGCGGCAGCACTGGGGCCTTCGGCGGAGCTCCTATGGGGCCACGAAACGTGTGAGGGGTGTGCCGAATTGGTGTGGGTGGCGCATGCGGGCGGCAGCAGGGCCTTGCATGGGGCCACGAAACGTGCCGAATTGTGTGGGTGACGCATGCGGGCGGCAGCACTGGGGCCTTCGGCGGAGCTCCTATGGGGCCACGAAACGTGTGAGGGGTGTGCCGAATTGGGTGTGGGTGACGCATGCGGGCGGCAGCACTGGGGCCTTCGGCGGAGCTCCTATGGGGCCACGAAACGTGTGAGGGGTGTGCCGAATTGGGTGTGGGTGACGCATGCGGGCGGCAGCACTGGGGCCTTCGGCGGAGCTCCTATGGGGCCACGAAGCGTGTGAAGGATGTGCGGGTGACGCATGCGGGCGGCAGCACTGGGGCCTTCGGCGGAACTCCTATGGGGCTACGAACTGCTGGACTGGGTGGGTGAAACGCAGGGAAGAGGGGGAGGAGGGAGGAGGAGGGGGAGGAGGAGGAGAGGAGAGGAGGAGAGGAAAGGAGAGGGGGACGCGGGGACCGTCTCTTCAAAACGAGGACCCAACACCACAGTATGGTTGGGAAAAAACATAACCTCGCAACAGGAATGTGCAAACAAAAACCTTCGGTCGCGTTCTTGCAGGGTCTTAAGAACACCAGCAATGCTTTTCAACATGTTCATCAAGTTATACCCAGCGTGCCTCGCGCGCGCGTGTCGAAATCGCTCGAACGCCCTGGCGCGCGTGGTGTCGCAAGACTCCCTTGCGAACAACGGGACGAAGTGCACACGCACGCGTCATCGCGCGCGCATGCGGAAATCCGTGGAAACACCTTCGGTTCTGTATGGTTTTCAAAATCTACTGTCCCGAACACAGATTAACAACACATGCTTTTGCATCGCCAGTTTTCAAAGCTACCTGCGACCGCGCTCCTGCTATTTCATCAGACAATCATCTGTTGCTTTTAGACATGCTCACTAGGTTCGGCCAAACGGGCCTCTCGCGCCGCACGTAGGCATCATTCGAACGCCCTGGCGTGCGTGCTGGAGGCGGGCACGATTCATGTCAACAAATACCATGCGGACCATTCTCGCATGTCGGCCGCGCGTGCGTGTCGAACTCCTTCCGGAACTTTCATCACCGACGCAAGGACAACGTCATCGCCGTCGGCGTGATCAGCAACGGCGCCGTCGCTGGCCTTGCCGTCGTCGATGTCACCATCGTCGCCAGCATCGCTACGTCCATCATCGTGTCTACCGTTGTCGACGTTGTCTTGAGACCGCGCCCACCCAAGTTGCCGACTCGTACTGAAGTGCCCGATGGGAAGTGCCAAGCGGCCAGCGCCAACGCGGAGGCGCCGGTCGCGTCAAACTAGCTGACCGCTTCGCGCGCGAGCATGCGCGGGCTAGCGCGACCGCAAAGATGCACCAGCTATCGCCAAGCACTCATCTCAATCGCCGCAGCATGGGTTTAGCAAGCCAAGTTGCGGGGGGGGGTATGTTTGCGCGAGCAGTGGAGTTGACGACTCATTGCGAACAAGAACTAGTTGCAGCACATCGGTTGCACCGCATGGACTGCAAAACGTCTCTGTTTGGGGCCCGCGCTGGCTAAGTTGTTTTTTGCCCTAAGATGTGTTTTCCAATCCGAAAGTTCTCGGTCCTTCCACAATGGTGATCCCGCTGTAGCGTGGGCCTCAAATTCGGATCGCGGCTTTGCCCCCGGCGTTCAGAATGGCGCTCTCGCCCGAGAGCTGGCCCCTTTCCTGGATCCGAGTCCTTCCCCATCGTTGTCGCCCCCCTCCTCTCCCCTCCTCCGCCTTCCCCTGGTCCTCCTTCTCCTCCCGCCCCTTCCACTCCAACTCCTGCTGCTGCTGTTCGTCCTCGTCCGTGCTCCTCCTCCTCCTGTACCTTCTGCTCATCCTCCTGTTCATCCACCACCTTTTCCTCCACCTTTCTACGCGGCTCCCCTGTTCCGATTGCGCAGGACAACTGGGGATCTTTCTTGAAGTTACAGGTCCGCTATGACCACGTCCGCGGACAGAGATCAGCGGAATGGGAAAGGATGGGAGGGGCAGCATGTCAGATGTGGCACGAGCGCACCTGGCTTGCCTTCTCCACCTCTCCCCTCCTCCTCCTCCTCCTCCTCCTCCTCCTCCTCCTCCTCCTCCTCCTCCTCGCCCCGCCCGCGCGCGAGCTCGAGCCCAGCGGACTCTGTGATTGAAAGCACCCGGTGCTCGGCTGGCCGCATCGCCACCCAGTCCAACCCGACCCCGACGCGCTCCCTCGCCCCAGGGGCGACTCGGGGTCGATGCATTCCCCCCTCGGGGTCGATGCTTCCCCCCCCGAGCCTATCCCCCCCTAACGTTGCCCCTGAGATCCGCCCAGGCCAACTCATCCGAACGTTGCCCTCAGCTCTCATAATCCTCGTCCCCGCCCCCCACCCACCCCCAGAGCCTCTCCCCCCCAACTTGGAGGAGGGAGGAGGAGGAGGAGGACGAGGGACGTGCCCTCCGAGCCCCTCGCAGGCGGACGCCAGCGGTGGCGAGCCCTGGGGACTGCGCGGACGGGGCCGGTCTGACCATCGGGGCTGGACCTAAACGGTGCGTTTCGTTGTGTGCTCGTTTTGTTGTGCGCTTCGCCCTGCCTGTTGTCCTGCACCTCCCTGCCAAAGGGACAAGCAACATGCAGCCGAAGTCCAGCAAAACAGCGTTTCGGTCCAGCCCTGCCTGCCTTCGCGCGCTCGCGCCTCGCGCGGCGCGAACCGCGATTGCCTTCGATCGCGCGCGCCGCCCCCCGAAGAGGCACAGCTCCCTGGCCTGGGCCGCGAAGCGCGACTGTCTTCGCGCACCTGCGGGTGACCTCGACTGTGCAGCACGGCGCTGGCCTACCCCCAGGAGGTCCCAGAATCAAATAGATAAATCGGATCGGCGATCGACATGAATCGGATCGGCGGAAATCGGCAGCCGAGTCGGGAAAAGTCGAATCAGCGGACATCGGCGGGCTAGTATGCCTCCAGTGAGAAGTCGGAGCCCAAATCGGAAACTCAAAGCTAATCGAATCGGAATCGGAGGCCATCGAAGTCGAATCGAATCGAATCGGAGGAATCGGAACGAGCCCTGCCTACCCCCCTCCCCTCCCCGCTGGGCCCAGGCCAGTCGGCTCCCCGATCCGCAAATGGAGAGGATGGCAGGCGGGGAGTCTGCGATTGTAGCGATCGGCGGGCGCAAGGGGCACAGAAGGCGGGCCAGGCCCCGCACCCGTCCTCCAGCTCCTGCAGGGGAGGGCGCGCCAGAAGCAGAGGGCGGGCACTCACGGGAGCACCGCGGCTGCACTCCAGCGAGGAGGAGGGGGGGGGGGGAGATGGAGGAGACGGGCAGGAGGAAAGGGGGCTGGGTGGGGCGGGGCGAGGACGGGGCGATGGGGACGGGGAGGGAGGGGGGGGCGAGGGCGTGTGGCTCACTTTACAACCAGAGGCGCACTTTACAACCAGATGGGTCACTTTACAACCAGCTTAGAAAATCCGAGAAGGGCACTTTACAACCAGGAAAGGCACTTTACAACCAGGCAAGTGGAAAAGCATATTGAATGCACGCGGGCCTTTCCCTGAAATCTCCGTGGGCAAGCGCAAGGGTGGCTTTGGGTTCTTTCAGGCATGTTGGCTGTAAAGTTGCCCATCGCGCACGAAACACTGCGCACGCGTTGGTGATGCGACGACCTGGTGCGCTATGGTTTGTTGCGTGCTGGTGGGCGGATTCTGGTTTTGACCTGCTCTCTAAGCTCTGTCGGTCAGTTCTGCCATTGCTTGCTCTGCCTTTTTTTCTGACGGATGAAGGCTACTCGCGCAGGACATACGAATAAACCATGATCCTGTCCAAGACTGGAGCTGCATGGCAGTGGGAAGCTGTAGTGGGAGATGTGGCGGTAGCGGGGGCTACAATGGGAACTCCTCGTCCTCCTCGTCCTCCTCCTCCTTCTCCTCCTCCTCCTCCTCCTTCTCCTCCGCCCCCTCTTCCTCCTCATCCCGCTCCTCCCCCTCTTCATCCTGATCATGTTATCCCTTGGCTTCCCCGTGTTCTTCCTCGGCCTCCTCCGCCTCCTCCTCCTCCTCCTCCTCCTCGTCATCCTTCTCTTCCGTAGCTGGGATAGGGAGGAGGCCGTCTTCCTCCCCCTCCTCCTTCTCCTCCTCCTCCTTCTCATCCTCGTCATCCGCCTCCTCGTCATCCTCCTCCTCCTCCTCCTCCTCCTCCTCCTCCTCCTCCTCCTCCGCATCCCCCTCCTCCGCATCATCCTCCTCCTTAACCTCAACCTAATCCTCCTCCTTATCCTCCGCATTCTCCTCCTCCGCCGGGCTGCGCAGAGCGTTCAGGCGCTCAGGCTCCAGAGCGCCCACGTGCTCTGGAGCACTTTTCAGAGCGTCCGCGCGCCCTGGAGCACTTTTGAGAGCGCCCACTTGCTCTGGAGCATTTTTCAGAGCGACCACTTGCTCTGGAGCACTTTTCAGAGCGCCCACTTGCTCTGGAGCACTTTGCGGAACGCCCAAACACGCACGGCCACTCTGAGCTGGTTGTAAAGTGGTCCGTTATGGTTGTAAAGTGGCCCGTTCTGGTTGTAAAGTGGTCAGCTCTGGTTGTAAAGTGGTCAGCTCTGGTTGTAAAGTGGGCCGTTCTGGTTGCAAAGTGGACGTATACTTTCCAATCCTATGTTGGTTGTAAAGTAACCCATCTGGTTGTAAAGTGGTTGTTCTGGTTGTAAAGAGACCGAATATCGGGGGCGAGGAGGTGGGAGGGAGGGAGGGACGAGGGAGGTGGGAGGGAGGAAGGGAGGAAGGGGGGAAAGGTGGGAGGGAGGGAGGGAGGGGGGGGGACGGGGAGGGAGGGGGAGGGGGGGGGGGGGGGGGGGGACGGGGGAAGGGGGTGACGGACCAAGCTCGGTCGGCGGTGCCTCCCGAGCCTGCGTGCGAGAGAAAGCCCCGAGCAGCTGGGGGCTGGCGCGGCCGGCCGACGCAGCAGTCCGGTGGGGGGGGCCCGGGAGGGGCCGCGGCGGAGACTGCGGCCGGGCTGCGCAGAGACCCCTCGGTGAGTGAGGGATCTCGCTGGGAGCAGCAGGATGGGGGGGGAAAGGGGGGGGGGTAGGGGGAGACTCGGCCGGAGCTGCGCTCTGCGCGGGTGGTTTCCGAATGCGTGTAGGGGGCAAAAGGTCCACCCCGATCATAAGCACCCCGACACGCGAAGCCGTTTAGTAAACGCACCCAGAGAAGGAATCAAACAGGGCAGGGCTGTTTAGTAAACGCCCAGGGCCGTTTGGTAAACGCCAATTGTCCGGTCGGGTGGCTTTTCCTCCCTTGATCGTGGGTACTTGGGATGTTCGGTCCACTTCTTGTCTTTTTCCCATCCCCACCCTGTGGTGTTGGGGTCTCCGCGTTGAAGGGACAGCGCCCCGCGTTACTTCCTTCCTTCCTCCTTTCTCTCCTTCCTGCTAAATTCCTTCCCCCGATACCTGCTTCTGCCCTACATATGCCCTCATCTCATCAACGTCATGCGTTCCCGCACCCGATCTGGCACACCCCTCACACGCATCGTGGCCCCATAGGGGGCGCCACCGAAGGCCCTGGCGGCAGGACTCGCATGGCGCACCCGAACACAATTCGGCACACACTTCACACGATTCGTGGCCCCATACGGGGCTCCACCGAAGGCCCCAGCGGCAGGGTCCGCATGGTCCGAATGGCGTACCCGCACCCGACTCGGTACAACCCTCACACGCATCGTGGACCTATAGGGAACTCCAACGAAAGCACAAGCGGCAGGGCCCACATGGGGTACCCGCATCCGATCCGGCACACACTTCACACGTTTCGTGGCCCTCAGGGAAGTCCACTGAAGGCACAAGCGGCAGGGCCCGCGTGGCGTACCCGCACCCGACACGGCACACCCCCCACGCGCTTCGTGGCCCCATACGGATCTCCGCCGAGGGCCCCCAGCGGCAGGGTCTGCATGGCGTGCCCGCACCACGCAGCGTGGCCCCAAAAGGGAGCTCCACCGAGGGCCCCAGCGGCAGGGCCCCCACGGCGCACCCGCACCCGACCCCAACACAGCCCTCACACGCTTCGTGGCCCCATTGGAAGCTCCATCGAAAAACAGGCGGCAGGGCCCGAGTGGCATACCCACACCCAAATCAACGCACCCCTCCCACGCTTCGTGGCCTCACAAGGAGTTTGCCGAAGGCCCCAGCGGCAGGGTCTGCATGGCGCACTCGCGTCCGATGCAGCACACTCTGAACACGTTTCGTGCCCCATTGGGAACCCCACCGAAGGCCCCAGCGGCAGTGTCTGCATGGCGTACCCGCACACGATTCAGTACACCTCTCATACGTTTCGTGCGCCATACGGATCTCCACCGGGGGCTCCAGCAGCAGGGTCTGCATGGCGTACCGCACCCAATGCAGCACATCCCTCACACGTCTCGTGGCCCCATAGGGAGCTCCATCGAAAGCACCATCCGCAGGATCAGCATGGGGCACCCGCACACGATTCAGCACACCCCTCACACGCTTCGTGGCTGCAAAGGGGGACCAAAGCCAAGGCCCCAGCGGCAGGGTCCGCATGGCGCACCCGCACCCCATTCAGCACACCCCTCACACGTTTCGTGGCTCCATGGGGGGCCCCACCGAAGGCCCCAGCGACAGGATCCACACGGCGCACCCGCACACGATTCGGCACACCCCTCACACGTTTCGTTGCCGCATAGGGAGACCAACCGAGGGCCCCAGCGGCAGGGTCCGCATGGCGTACCCGCACCCGATTCGGCACACCACTCACAAGTTTCGTGGCCCCGCAGGGAGGTCCACCGAAGGTACCAGCGGCAGGGTCTGCATAACGCACCCGCATCCTAATCGGCACACCCCTCACACGACTCGCACCTCCTCAGGGAGCTCCACCGAAGGCCGGCGGCAAGGTCCACATGGCATATCCACATGTGATTCGGCACACCCCTCACACGCTTCGTAGCCCCATAGGGGGAGCCTCCGAAGGCCCCCGCGGCAAGGTCCGCATGGCGTACCCGCATCCGAGCTGGCTCACCCTTCACACGTGCCGTGGCCCCATAGGGAGCTCCATCCAAGGCCCGAGTGGCAGGGCCCGCATGGCGCACCTGCCCCATGTTCGGCACACCTCTCACTCCTCCCCCCTGCGTGTTCTCACTTGCCTCGCGGTACCCACATCTTCGTATGGTTAGGCCCTTCGCCTGGATGATCTTGTGGCGCTAGCTGAGAATCTGACCAAACAAGAACGGGAAGTGCTGCTTTGTCCACCGAGCGTGTCAGAGAACGTCTGGTCGGAAGAAATCATAAACGTAAGACAACAGACTAAGACACATGCTCACATGCTTTCGGCTTATTGAGATGGCCTGCCACGCTGGTCTGGTCAAGTTTGTCTGCCGCACTGGGCGCATGTTGGGCCCTCTGGGCAGTCCAAGGTTCTTGGGACTCTCTTGGGCTCTCCGGGGCCCTCTTGGGAGCCTGTTTGAAGGCCTCTTGGGAGCCTTTGGGCAGCCTCTTGCGAGCTGCTGAGGCCCTCTTCGACTGTCCAAGCGCGTCTCCAGGGTATGCGGGGGCTCTCTTTGGTTATGTTGGCGCCCTCTGGGGCCATCTTGCGGCTCTCTAAAGCAATACTGGAGCCTCTTCGAGAGCCCTTGGGGGCCTCTGCGAGCTCGTGGCCATTAAACGGATTCCGTTTCTCGGGCAACCGATAATGGGGACGCCCAAAGACAAGCTGGACCGATCACTTCGATCGGCAGTTGAATGGTAGGTTTGAAACGTCATTCTCTCAAGCTTCTCATGGCATTCGAAGGTTCTGTTTTGCCAATTTCGAAAAAGACGTCGTGGAACCCTTGGTTTCGTAATAACTTGCCAGCATGTGATTAGAGTGATGCTGCCCCTGAATAGTTCCATGTGCCGCCTTCACTTGTTGGGCGCGTGCGGCCTCCGCGCGCGGTCGGACCTGACTGGCTCACAATGCCCAATCGATGGGCTGGAAAGGCCTCCGAGAGGGTCCCGGTGGCCTCTAAGAAACCCCAAGATGGACCAACAATCCCCCAAGATGGCCAACGAGGCTCCCAGCTGGCCTCGAAGACGGTCCCGAAACAGCTCCAAGACAGCCCAGGCCCGCCCCAAGACGGCCTCGATCTCACCCCAGGCAGCCCCGAAACGTTCCAAAGCGCACCCACAGACACCCGAAGGCCCGCCAATATTGCTTCCAGCGGCCCCAAGAGGGCTCCAATAAGACTCCGTCCGTGCCGGCCCCGAGGCGGTCCCAAAACGGGCCATAGCGCCGAACGGGCCCCAGAACGTTGATCTCCACCCGAAGACCAGCCGTGACTCCCGCCCCGTCGGCTCGATCATTGCTGTCTCCCCAGTGGCGATGCCACTCGGAAGTAACAAGAGTTGCCATTCGAGCCTGATGCTGTCACCGCCCCTCCCCTTCTCTACTCGTTCTGCTGGTGGTCCTCCCCCAACCGCTTTCTTGAAAACACAGCGCATCCACGCGGAAGAACCAGGCGTGTCCTCAGGGCGGGCCCGCTTTCAAAATGGGGTTCTCGCCTTCTCGCCGCGCACACCCGTCTTTGCCAACTGCAACAGCTCCATCAGTGGAGGGCGCTGCGTTTTCGAAATGGGGCTCTCGCCTTGGCGTTGGGCACGCCCGACTTCGACCTGAGGCTCCCTCACAAACTGCAATGACACACGAAGCATATTAAACTCCGTAGCAGCCACACGAGTGGATGGCGGATGGCAGTTCCAATTCAAAATGGGGCTGTCGGTGGGCATATCCATGAACTCTCTGACCCCACCTCGTCGCATGGAGTGCAGTTTCTCTCGAACGGAGTTCCCGCCCGAATTGGGGGACCACGGGGCAGTCGTCTTTCGAGGGGAACGCTGCGCGAACTGGAACAAAATAGTGACTACTTCCGACGGGGCTCGGGACGGAAGGATGTAGCCCGACGCCCCCTGTAATCACAAGGTGGGGATATGGTACCCAGTGCCCCGGATGGAAATATATAATCGGCCCGGCATATCGCAGCCAGATGGGGGACGAGGAGGAGGACGAGGAGGATGAGGAGGAGGAGCAATGGGAGTAACAGTAGCAGTGTAGTAGTAGTAAGAGAAATGATAGCATTCGAAATTGGAACAATACAGAAGCAGTAGTCGTAGTCGTAGTAGTAGTAGTCGTAGTAGTAGCAGTAGTAGTAGTAAAACTAAAAGTAGTAGTAGTAGTAGTAGTAGTAGTAGTAGTACTAGTAGTAGTAATAGTAGTAGTAGTAGTAGTAGTAGTAGTAGTAGTAGTAGTAGTAGTAGTAGTGGTAATAGTAGTGGTCGCCGTAGAAGTAGTAGCCGTCGAAGTAGTAGACGTGACAATCATCGAAGTAGTAGTAGTAGTAATAATAGTAGTAGTAGCAGTAGTAGTCGTAGTAGCAGTAGTAGTAGTAGTAGTAGTAGTAGTAGCAGTAGCAGTAGTAGTCGTAGTAGTAGTAGTAGTAGTAGTAGTCGTAGTAAACACAGTCCTCGCAATAGTAGCAGTGCCAGTCACGCTAAACATAAAATAATACAAACAGTTCTTGTAGTAGTAATAGTTCTACCAGCTATGACCATAACAATAGAAATTCGAAACATAGCGGGAATCAGATCAATAGTAGTATCAGTATTAAGAATACTAGTCTGTACGAAAAGGACAGTAATACTAGTAAGTGGACACGTGTTTGTAATAGTGATGATAGTAGCACAACTAATACTGCCAGTCAGAATAATAAGAATTGCGATCGCTTGTGTAGTAGCAGTAATACTAGTAATTGTACTAGGGCTGAACATAATAGTAGTCCACATAATAGCTGTAGCAGTAGTGGCAGCAGTAGTAGTCGTACTAATGGCAGTAGAAGTGCTAGGCTTGGTGGAAGTATTGATTGTAGTAGAAGCACTAACATGAGTAGTTGGTTGTAGTGATCCTAATAATCCTTGTAGTCGCAATCGTAGTAATAGTAGCAGTCGTAAGAGAAAGGGTACTGGTAGTCGCAGTAGTAGCCGTAGTAGCAAACGTAGTAGTAGTGGTATTGGGTGTGGCAGCGCTGGTAGTAGCAACAGTAAGAACAACAAAACTATGACCAGTAATATTCGTAATAGTAATGGTGGTGGTGGGATGTGTCGGCGGAAGTAATAGCAATATAAGTAGGATGTATTGGTATTATCAATGGTAGCAGCTGGAGGGATAGTAATAATAACAGTAATCATAGCAGTCGTCGTAGAAAAATAATACAAATAATCGCGGTGGTACTAATAATCGCCGCAGCAGTCGTAGTAGTAGTAATAGTAGTAGTAGTAGTAGTAGTAGTAGTAGTAGTCGTAGTACTAGTAGTAGTAGTAGTAGTAGTAGTAGTAGTACTAGTAGTAGTAGTAGTAGTAGTAGTACTCGTAGTACTAGTAGTAGTAGTAGTAATAGTAGCAGTAGTAGTAGTCGTAGTAAAGTAGTAGTAGTAGTAGTAGTAGTAGTAGTGGTAATACTAGCAGTAACAATAATCATAATAGTAATAATACGAATACTACTACTACTACTACTAATAATAATAATAATAGTCGCCGTAGAAATAGAAGTAACGGTAGACGTCGTAGTAGTAGTAGTAGTAGTAGTAGTAGTCGTAGTAGTAATAGTAGTAGTAGTAGTAGTATTAGTAGCAGTAGTAGTCATAGTAGTAGTAGTAGTAATAGTAGTAGTAGTAGTAGTAGTAGTAGTAGTAGTAGTAGTAGCTGTCGTCGTCGCAGTAGTAATAGTAATAGTATTTAAAATTAGTCCCAATCAAAATAGTACTAGTAGTCGCAGTAGCGGTGTAGTACTAATAATTATATTAGTAGTAGTAGTAGTAGTAGTAGGATGCAGGGACGGAGGGAGGAGGGAGAGCAATTGCAATTATCCAGGCGAAAGACCCATCTATATGCAATTGTGCGTCACGCGTTGTGGGTGCCGCTTTCGGTGGAACTCCCTATGGGGCCACGAAGCGCGTGAGGGACGTGCCGCAATGGGTGGGGGAGACGCATGCGGGCGGTGCCTCTGGGGCCTTCGGTGGGGCTCCCTATGGGCCACGCAACGCTGTCCTGGGTGTGGCTGACGCATGAGGGCGGTGCCCCTCGCTGGAGCTCGCAAAGAGGCCACGAAGCGCTGTATTGTTTGGGGGAAACGCATGCGGGCGGTGCCGCTGGGGTCTTTCTGTGGAGCTTCCTTCGGGGCCACGAAACGCTGCACTGGGTGGTGGCCGACGCATGCGGGCGGTGCCACCGGGACCTTTGGTGTAGCTCCTTATGGGGCCACGGGAGGGGGGGGACGCATGCAGGCGTTGCCATTGGGGCCTCCGGTGACCACTGGATCTCCTTACGGGGCCACGAAACGCTGTACCGGGCGGGTGGGGCGCATGCGGGCGGTGCCATTGGGGTTTGGTGGGGCTCCCAATCAATGGGACCGCGAAATGCAGTACTGGGTGGTGGACGACGCTTGCGGGCGGTGCCACTATGGTCTTTCTGTGGAGCTCCCTATGGGGCCACGAAGCGCTGTACTGGGAGTGGCAGACGCATGTGGCCAGCACAACTTGGGCAGCAGGTGGATCCCTATGGGGCCACGAAGCGCTGTACTGGGTGTGGCGGACGCATGTGGCAACCCCAAGTGGAGCACCCTGTGGGGCCACGAAGCGCTGTACTAGGTGTGGCGGACGCATGCGGCCACCCCCACTGGGGCCTTATGTGGAGCTCCCTCTGGGGCCGCGAAACACTGTATTGGGTGTGGCGGACGCATGTGGCCACCCCCACTGGGGCCGCAAGTGGAGCTCCCTATGGGGCCACGATATGCTATACTGGGTGTGGCGGACGCATGTGGCCACCCCCACTGGGGCCGCAGGTGGAGCTCCCCATGGGGCCACGAAACGCTGAACTGGGTGTGGCGGACGCATGTGGCCACCCCCACTGGGGCCGCAGGTGTGGAGCTCCCTATTGGGCAACGAAGCGCTGTACTGGGTGTGGCGGACGCATGTGGCCACCCCCACAGGGGCCGCAGGTGGAGCCCCCCATGGGGCCACGAAGCGCTGTACTGGGTGTGGCGGGCGCATGTGGCCACCCCCACTGGGGCCGCACGTGGGGCTCCCTATGGGGCCACGAAGCGTTGTACTGGGTGTGGCGGACGCATGTGGCCACTCCCACTGGGGCCTTGGGTGGATCTCCCCATGGGGCCACGAAGCGCTGTACTAGGTTTGGCGGACGCATGTGGCCACCCACACTGGGGCAGCAGGTGGAACTCCCTATGGGGCCACGAAACGCTGTACTGGGTGTGGCGGACGCATGTGGCAACCCCCGCTGGGGCCTCACGCGCAGCTCCATATAGGGCCACGAAACGCTGTACTGGGTGTGGCGGGCGCATGTGGCCAACCCCGCTGGGGCGTTGCGTGGGACCCCCCATGGGGCAACAAAGCGCTGTACTGGGTGTGGCGGACGCATGTGGCCACCCCCACTGGGGCCGCACATGGGGTTCCCCATGGGGCCACGAAACACTGTATTGGGTGTGGCGGACGCATGTGGCCACCCCCACAAGGGGCCTTGGGTGGATCCCCCCATGGGGCCACGAAGCGCTGTACTAGGTGTGGTGGACGCATGTGGCCACCCCCACAGGGGCCGCAGGTGGAGCTCCCCATGGGGCCACGAAGGGCTGTAGTGGGTGGGTAAAACGCACGGGGGAGAGAGGGGAGAGGGAGGAGGGAGGAGGGGGAGGAGGGAGGAGGAGACGCGGGGACATTCTCTTCAAAACGCAAACCCAACACCACAAGGTGGTTGGAACAAAAACAACATATCGAACCGATCAAAATCTTTGGGCAACAATGAATTCAGAAAAATGTTTAAGTCCTCGCGGGGGGACGCCATCGCGGGGAATATCCGGCGAACAATGAAGCCGTGGTTCAGCGAATGGTCGCCCTTGGGGGTGCGAGCGCAAGATGTAGCAGCAGCAGTAGCACTCGCGGCGCTGGCAGTATCAATAATACAAATAGCCGTAGCAGGAATACTCGCAGTACTAGCAACAGTATTGGTAGCAGAAGTAGTGTTAGTGGTAGTAGTAGTCGTGTTGGTGGTACAGGTAGGAGTAACAAGCAACAGTAGTAGTAGTCGTAGTAGTAGTAGTAGTAGTAGTAGTAGTAGTAGTAGTAGTAGTAGTAGTAGTAGTAGTAGTAGTAGTAGTAGTAGTAGTAGTAGTAGTAGTAGTAGTAGTAGTAGTAGTAAGTAGTAGTAGTAGTAGTAGTAGTAGTAGTAGTAGTAGTAGTAGTAGTAGTATTAGTAGTAGTAGTAGTAGTAGTAGTAGTAGTAGTAGTAGTAGTAGTAGTAGTAGTAGTAGTAGTAGTAGTAGTAGTAGTAGTAGTAGTAGTAGTAGTAGTAGTAGTAGTAGTAGTAGTAGTAGTAGTAGTAGTAGTAGTAGTAGTAGTAGTAGTAGTAGTAGTAGTAGTAGTGTAGTAGTAGTAGTAGTAGTAGTAGTAGTAGTAGTAGTAGTAGTAGTAGTAAGTAGTAGTAGTAGAATTAGTCCCAGTCAAAATAGTACTAGTAGTAGCGTAGCGGTGTAGTACTAATAATTATATTAGTAGTAGTAGTAGTAGTAGTAGTAGTAGTAGTAGTAGTAGTAGTAGTAGTAGTAGGATGCAGGGACGGAGGGAGGAGGGAGAGCAATTGCAATTATCCAGGCGAAAGACCCATCTATATGCAATTGTGCGTCACGCGTTGTGGGTGCCGCTTTCGGTGGAACTCCCTATGGGGCCACGAAGCGCGTGAGGGACGTGCCGCAATGGGTGGGGGAGACGCATGCGGGCGGTGCCTCTGGGGCCTTCGGTGGGGCTCCCTATGGGCCACGCAACGCTGTCCTGGGTGTGGCTGACGCATGAGGGCGGTGCCCCTCGCTGGAGCTCCCAAAGAGGCCACGAAGCGCTGTATTGTTTGGGGGAAACGCATGCGGGCGGTGCCGCTGGGGTCTTTCTGTGGAGCTCCCTTCGGGGCCACGAAACGCTGCACTGGGTGGTGGCCGACGCATGCGGGCGGTGCCACCGGGACCTTTGGTGTAGCTCCTTATGGGGCCACGGGAGGGGGGGGACGCATGCAGGCGTTGCCATTGGGGCCTGTGAAAGCTATGTGGGTCTAGCTCTCGTCCTCGCTCAGCTCTGATATCAAATCCTCCCTGTCTGCTGTCTTGCGCAGGTAGTCCCACACCTGGTCTAAGTCGACGGGAAAATGATTATCAAGTTTAGGATTCAGTGGCAGACCGAAGTGCACCCGGAGGTGCGAATCCACGCTCACGCGGACGCGTTTGAGGTAGCGCTGGTGTTCTACAAAACTGTCAGAACGGGTATGGCGTTTAACCATGGAAGGGATATGGAAGGTGGTCTAACTTTTTGCTTCTCTGCAATTGCGGTCGGGTGCTTGAGCCAAAATGGTTAAGGTGCTTTGCCCTTACCATTCGTCCTTCTCGCATGCTATGCTGCTCAAGGAGAGGAGGGCCGTAGCACGTCGCCACGCGCACGCCCGGAGGAGGGGGGCGAAGGGAAAGACAGCGAATTAGCATCATGATGACGGGCGGTAGGGAGACCGAGGTCTCCCTACCCGCGATGATGACCCGACTAGAACTTGGACCAAAATATATTACATACCGTGCCGAGCGGCAAGCTGAATGCTGCTGCTCCCAATCACTTCACCAGGAGCTGTGGCGGAATACATTAAGAGAGACATACATCGTGCCTTCGAAAAAAAACCCGGTCTTAAGTAACTTTTGCGCCGCTGACATTGAGCATGTAACGCGCCCCGCTGTCATTTTCACACCCCCCTCGCCACGGCGACCAGAGGCTCATACAATTCAGCGTGAATTGAGAAAAAATGCATGTGCACTGGCTCAGTCTCAGGCCCCGTCTGTGACATCAAGCCCGATCATGTCCAAGGCCGTCGCGTACCGTGCCGAGTTCAACGTCTTCGTGAACAGGTCCGCTTTCATGGCCAATGTCGGGCAATGCTCCATAGCGATGCGCAGGTCGGGGTTTGTGACCATCTCGTGAAGCACCCCAAGACAGATCCGCTGGGTACGTGGTAAGTGTCTGAGCTTCTTGCTGTAACCTTTTGCTACACACTGAATAGTTTGCATATTATCGATGCGACAAACTATGTGGATATGCTGGCCAAGAGCCTCTTCAAGCAACATCTGCAACGGGATCGCCTCCCGGCGCAGAGCGTGACTGAAGGCAACCGTCTCGGATTCGGCAGTGGCCGAGCTGGTCGATGTCTGTGTCGATACTCCCCAGCTCAGCGGAAACGTGTTCCCACTCTCGGGAGAGAAAAGCTCGACCCACCAGCCCGAGACAGATTTGGTGGTCTCCGAATTGCCATTCAGGTCAGCGTCCGAGTAGCAGACGAGCAGCAGCGCGGCCAGATCAGACGGCGACAACGCCCCGCGCAGCACAGCCTTCGCCGCGCAGGCGGCATAGAGCATGAGCCTGATGAGGGCCTTGTCGTGCACGACGGTCCAAGCAGATACCTTGCTGCAGAGGCGCTGGGTGGCCGCGGCTATGTCCGGCCTGCCGACGCGGTACAGGAACAAGGCAGAGGCTGCGTGAGAGGGCGCAATCGGTGCGAACTTCCCCGTCTGCTCGTTGTCGTCGTTCCACGCCTCGTTCGACAAGTACGGCGTGTCGACTGCCCTGTTCAAGGCGATGCCGGTGTCAGCCACAAACCGGTCGCACATCTTCGCAGTGTACCCAGACATCGAGATCTGCATGCGACGCGCTGCCAACGGCTCCTCCTCCCGGAACGGGTCGAGCAAGTAGTGGGCCCCCACGAACCGAGAGATGTCCGCCGGGTCGTCCTTAAAGTCGATGGCTTTGAAGAGGTCCCTCCAATGCGCGGCGGCCCTCCCGATAGCCGCTGCCAGGAGCACGTCGTCGACGTACGCGTTGAGAATGCTACCGCCCGGGTGAAGGAAGACCCCAGGCCAGGAAGCTACCGGCTTCCAGTGCAATGCCTTCAGGATGCCCTCGAACAGGTGCTCCCAGAGTGCGCCTGCTTCCGGATGCCCGTAAAGAGCTCGGAGCAGAAGGCATACCGGTCGAACGAACCTGGGGCGAGACCGGTCCCCGTTGTGGTACCAGCTCGACGGCCACCACTCCCGTGGGATCTCGACCCACGTGGGAACTCGTCCTGGCCCGCTGATCGGTGCCTGAAGGTACAGGGCGTCGCAAACCGACACCTGGAGCTGAAGCAGCACGGCGATCGCAAGAGTGCAGCGTACCGCTGCGAAGCTCACCGGGCTGCTCGAAACCTCCTGGTACAGGTCGACGGCGTCGACGCCCGTTTTTGTCCTCACCTGGCTGCCCTGGAAGACCGCCCGGAACTTGATCGAGGCGTCGTCGCCCTCGGCCAGGTCCTTGTACTCCCGGACCTCCGTCTCGGACCAAGTCTGCCGGCTCCGATGGCCAGCCAGCTCCTTTTCGATGGCCTTCAGAGCGGCTTCGGATCGAGCCTCGGCTGACTTCAGATTGATCTTCCGTGTAATCAAGCACGACCACACAGGTGGCTCTGCACCAACCCCGTCATCGTGGTGGTCTAGGCTGGGCACAACCTTGACGATGCTCCAAAAAACCTCCGCCAGCTCCCGCGTGTAGTTGGCGCTGTCCTTGGCGATCTTGCCCGTGCACTCGATGAAGCTGTCCTCGGGGAGGTCCGGAACGTCCTGGTACGGCTCCAATCGTCGAAGAAACTCCGCGTGGTTCGACATGATCCCCCACTTCTGCTTGAGATATTGCTCGATCTCCTGGCCGCCGCGCTTCACGACAAACTTCATCCCGAGCGCTGCGGTCGAGACGTCCCGGCTGCCAGCATCGAGGTACTGCGCGAAGTCGATGACGTCCTGGCGGTGCCAGAATTTGGACGTAGGAGGCCGCTCCCAGAAAATCCAGCCACCGTATCTCGCCGCGTGCCTGCAAATGGAAATGGTGGTCTGTATGAGCTTGTCAGAAAGATCCACGTCACCACAGGCGCCGCCAGGCCCAGCGTCGACGTGCTGCCTCGGGCTCCCGGCCGTGCTCGGCGTCGACGCCCAGACGTAAATTGCACACCCATTGAGGTAGGCCTCCCGGACCACACCATGTAGAGCACGGCGGGTCTCCCTCAAGGTAAGGTCGGTCTCCTCGGCCAGGCGGATAGCCAGGGTACCTGGAACAACTCCTTGAGATAGTACTGAGTCCATTTCGCAATTAATTTCAAGAAAAACGGCAGTGAAGGCGCCCGAACGAATCTTCGCCCTGGCGCACTTGAGAAGATCAGCACGCTCGCCAGCTTCATGCAAGGTCGACAAGCTAGGAGAACCGATCAATCGTTTATGCCGCATGTCCCGGTGCCTCGCGATTAGCACCGGCGCCAGCGAAGCAGAACCAGCGCTCCGCACGTCCCGATGCACTGCCGAAAGCACCGGCGCTGGACTCCCAGGTGCTGGAACTGCTTCTGGTTGTTGGTCAGTCTGTTGGGCGGCATCCGCTGCCCGTGCTGCCTCAGGCGGCCGGGGTCCCCCACCCCCGGACCGTGCCGCCGCCGGCTCCTGAGGGGTACCTCCCCCAGACCGTGTCGCCGCTGCGGCGGGCATCCGCCTTGCCCTTTTGGCTTCCTGGTAAGCACTTCTCCGATTTTCCTGCTTCTTGAATCAATCTGGATCCTTCTCCTTCCACTCGTCCCTCAGCTTGTTCTGGTCCCCCTTGCTCATCATGACCCACGCCTCCGGGTAGACGGTGGGAGGCCTCCGCGACCATGGCGGGACAGAGACCGCTCGGCTGCCGAACGTGTCGATCCTCCAGCCGGTCGGCGGGCGCCCCCCTGCAGCCTTGACCTCGGCCTCGTCGAGGGGCTCCGGCTCCGGCCCCATGCCGGCAAGAACATCTTCAGCGATAAACTGGGCATCAGCTCCAAGCCAGTCATCTTGGTCGCCGCCGGAGTCGGCCAGGTTCTCGAGGTCCAGCACAATGTCTTCGATGAAGTTGCCCGGCACCAGCTTGGGCGCATTCTCCGCGAGCTCGCCGTCGTACTCGTTGCCTGAGCCAGCGCTGTGGTCCGACTCTCAATGTCCCAAGCCCCCTTCTCATCGCAGACCGCCGGGGCAGGGAAGGCGTCGTCCCTGGCCGCCCCTGCAAGGCGAAGACGTTGCTTCGCTGGGAAGGTGACGCGCTCGGGGAAGAAGACCTCGGCAGAATATCTAATAGATGACCGCGATGGCCGATAATCGCCCAGCAGCCTGCGGAGAGGGACGACGGCGTACGTCTTGTTCCAGTCGAAGCAAGGGCCAATCCCGATGCCGACAAGCACGTAGGGTAGCATCTTTTCCTGCCACTTGGGCTGCTTGACTCCCTTCTCCCGCGGCGCCACAAATACGAGAGCGCCGAAGGGGTGCTGCCGGAACTCAGGATGGCGGCCGAAACGTCGAAAATATGGGGTGAAGCCGTCCTTGCCGATCTTGAAGCCGTTGTGCATCATGCACCACATCGTCAGCGCTAGCGGCCACCAGGTGACGGGAAAAGCCGCCATCGCGAGCAGCGCGAGAGCACCCTCCAGCAGCGCCCGGTTGAACCTCTCGATGATGCCATTCGACTGTGGCACGTGAGGAATGGAGCAGAAGTGCGCGAAAGGGTGGAGCTCCCGAAGCTTCCGGCTTGCCGTCTTGAGCTCCGGGGCGTTGTCCGCCCACCAGCGCCTGATCTGCGGGGAGACGTCGTCGAAGAGGTGGTGCGCTGCAGTGACGACCTCCGCCTTCCTGCTCGAGCTCGGGAACACGCCGCCGTACTGGGTCCTCTCGTCGAGCATGTTCAGGCTGACCTTGGCGACCTCCGCCGCGGGGCTGCCGTGAGGCATGACGGCGTGGTCCAAGTGGACGCAGGCTCCGAAAGGGCGCTCTTCCGCATCAGGAGCATGAATCGCGATCCCCCTGGAAGCGGGGTCTCGCCGTCGCGAGTGGGGCTTGCAATGCTTGCCGGCCCTGCAGCCCGGGCAGGCGTCTGGCATCGAAGGGGTGTGGCGCGACAGGTGCTCGATCGTCAGGTGTGCCGCCCCCGAGTCGAGAACGACCTCGTCGGGCGACTCCGCAACCTCGATCTTCTGGAACACCGTAGGGTCGGACATGGCATCCGCGTCAAAGTCCGTCAAGCCCCCCTCCAACACTCGCACGACGTCCCCAACCGACTCCTGCTCGACAAGCGGCGCGCCAAGCTCTCCAGCGACTGCCGCAACGTCATGTTCGGGAATCGGCGACTCGAAGAACTGCTCGAACAGCGGGGGCTCTTCCCGATCCATCCCGGCGATCTCCTCGGGCTCCGGGGACAGCGCTGCGACGTCGGCCAGCTCGGTCAGTAGCGTGGCCAACTCCATCGGCGGCGTGGGCGGACCCTCAGATCCGTCTCCGGTCGCAGTCCCGACCAGCACCTTCCGGGCAGCAGGGCCCGCCGGCCTCGATGACGTGACGAGGTGCGGCACGTAATCCCTGTCACACCACACCTGGCAACCCTCACCGGATGGCCTGACGAACTGCGGCTTTGGCGCCCAGGGATGCCAGTAGAAGCCGTATCCCATCTCTGCGCAACGCTTGCCAATCGTGAGGATTTTGGTGGTGGCCGAGGCGTCTGGCAAAAGTGCGGCCTCGATATCCTCCCCAAGCTCGTCCAGGTGGGTCATCACCGCACTGTCGATGCGCGACTCGCCCTTGCCGGTGTCGATGGCGCCCGGCTGCGAGATCTCATGCGGCTTAGCGCCAGCGACGTGGCCCGTCGCATCCAACGCGCTCCCGGAGTCCAGCGTCCAGATCTCGCCCGCGAAGTCGTCGAGCCCGGCACCGACGCACGGAGCGCTGGCAAGGAGCACCTTCTTCTTCCCCTTGCCGCCGCCCTTCTTGCTGGCCTTTTCCTAAATGATCTTCTCGATGTCCCTCTTGTCGTCGGGCCCGTGGCGATAGATGCATCGATCGCCGAAGGGGCACTCCGAGGGGTTCGCCGCGTGGCGACAATCATCACCAGGCTGGTTCCCAAGCTTGACCACGGTGCCCGCGGGGTAGCCGGCAGCGGGCGCGTGCACCTTATTCTTATAGTGCATGAACTTGCAGTCTCTGTCAAACTTGCACGCCCCCGCTCGCCAGAGTGCGCAAGGGAATTGCTTGGGTTCATGGTTCGCCGCCCCGGCCCGCGCGTCCGCCTTCACCTTTGGCTCAGCCTTGGTCTTCGCCTCGGCTCTGGCCTTCGCCTTGGCGAGCGGCTGCACCTTCTTCGGCGGCGCCGCGAGGTTGTCCGCCGTCTTCTGCTGGCGCTTACGGGCGCAGAGCGCCCTTGCAGCGTCGTAGAGGTACTCGAGGGTCTGCTCGTTGCTGCCAGGCGTGGCCCTGTCGAAGATCTGGAACTCGAGAGCCAAGTCTGGGCGCTGCCGGAGCTCTGGCACGACGATTGCCAACAATAGTGCCTCATCCGGCTCCTTCATCATGATCGACAAACGTGAGTCGAGGGCGTCCAAATATGCCTCCAGATCGCCACTGAACTTCAGCGCCTGAATCGTGGACAGATCGACGTGGAGCGCCTGGCCAAAGTTCACCTCGTACCGCTTCAGGATCATGTATAGCACAGGCCTGCCGCCGAACGGGCGGATCTCGCGGGCGCACCGCTCCTGGTAGAGCTGCACCTCTCTGCCCACGCCTCCGGTGGCAACCTTCCTCAAGGCGCTCGCGAGCTCGGTGTCGAACGGGTCCCGCCTAGACGGAATCGTCTCTAGGGTCTCGACGTCCGCCGCGAAGAAGACCTCCCTGAGATACTTCAGTGTCCTGGTCTTCGACCTGTTGGAGCACCGGCACGCCTCCGACACCAAGTCGTTCACCCACTTGCGCAGGCCGTGGGCCGTCGGCAAGGCCTCCAGCTTCATCTCCTTGACCGGCGTGCGCCGTCGCATGAAAGCCTCATCCTCGTTCTCCGAGTCCGAATCCAGCGAGAACATAACCGGGGCAGCAGGGTTCGTTGCAGCCCTGCTCGTCGTGCCGGGTCCGGGGTCACGAGCGAAGTCGGCGCCGCAGGCGGCGCCGTCGACGGACCGGCCCGCGCCGTGCCATCGCCAATCCGATAGCCCCCGGCCGTAATCGCGGACACGACCCTGCGGTCAAAGGGAGCAGCAAGGGCCCCGGCTGGGACAGCAGCCCGCGCTGGGCATCCGCCTCCGCCGGCTGCAGGAACAGCTGCAAGAGCGGCAGCCCCAAGCGAGGCGGCGGATCCTGGGACCACCAGCTGCGGAAGCCCCGGTCGAACAGCAGCCGCTCTGGCAATCTCTGCTTCACGTCGTAGTTCAAGCCCCCGTCTCTCGGCTAGTGCGGACTCCTCGCCCCGCATCCTGGTCTCGGCGGCCAGAGAATTCTCCAAGTTCTCGATGACCCCCGCGAGCCCCTCGATGTAGGTATTCGCCTGACTCGAGAACTCCAGCATGTGCTCGTTGGCTTCGCGGAGCTGCTCGGCCTCGGAATCGAACCTGGCCTGGGCATCCAAGCCCTGCTCACTCCAAAGCTCCAGCTCGTGGTTCTGAGTGTCGAGCTCGTCGCTCAGTTCGTCGACTTCCCTCTTGAACTGGACGATCTCCGCGTCGCCGACCTCTTGCTGGTATCGAAGTCGACGGAATCCGTCGCGAGAAGCCGCCACCTCTGCCTGCTGCATGCCCTCGGCCCTGGCAGCGCTGGCGCTAGCTATGGCGACCTCGCCCTGCAGGGCGACGACCTGCTGGTCCACCGCCTGCCTGGCCACGAGCACCTCGCGTTGCGCCTCAGCCCGGACAGCCAAGTAGTTCTCCTCCGCGTCACGCTCGACCTCCTCCCCGAGCTCCGTGAAGGCTCTGTCCCGGGCGTCGATCTCGAGCCTCGCCTCGTGCTGGCAGATCGCCCGGAAGTGCGCGGCGATCTCCTCCGCGGCACGGGCCCGCTGGGCCACGGCATCCGCGGCGGCAGACTCCTCGAGCGAGACCTCGTAGCCGCGAAGTTCGTCCCGAAGGGCAGCGTCTCGCACGAGGGCCTCCTGGGCAACCTGCGCGTTGGCAGTCTCAACGAAGACCACTGCTTGCTGCCGACGGTCCTCCGCCAGTTGTTCGGCTTGCCGCTGGTGCACCTGCAACTCCTGCCTGAGCTGCTGCACGTGCTCGGCCTCAGCCCTGGACAGCTCGTCCCGGTAGCGGGCCTGCAGCTCGCTCTCCAACTCGGCCGTCCGCTCCTCCATCGCGGCATGGTCGTCGATGATGCGGCTCAGTTCCGCCGAGAGGCCGATGTCGGTGTCCGGGAATGGCTGGTCCTCCGCGGCCAGGCGCCTCGGTGACCTGCTGTGGTCAAGGCCCCCTGGGACGACCGCCTCGGAGGGGGCCGCGGCGGCGGCCGCAGCGGCAGGGCGCGGTGCATCAGCAATCGGCACCGGGCGCCGTGCATCAGCAAGCGGCACTGGCCGCAACAATGTCGGTCTGTACGCCATTGTGTAGACGCCAAGGCTCTTAACCTGTGAAAGCTATGTGAGTCTAGCTCTCGTCCTCGCTCAGCTCTGATATCAAATCCTCCCTGTCTGCTGTCTTGCGCAGGTAGTCCCACACCTGGTCTAAGTCGACGGGAAAATGATTATCAAGTTTAGGATTCAGTGGCAGACCGAAGTGCACCCGGAGGTGCGAGTCCACGCTCACGCGGACGCGTTTGAGGTAGCGCTGGTGTTCTACAAAACTGTCAGAACGGGTATGGCGTTTAACCATGGAAGGGATATGGAAGGTGGTCTAACTTTTTGCTTCTCTGCAATTGCGGTCGGGTGCTTGAGCCAAAATGGTTAAGGTGCTTTGCCCTTACCATTCGTCCTTCTCGCATGCTATGCTGCTCAAGGAGAGGAGGGCCGTAGCACGTCGCCATGCGCACGCCCGGAGGAGGGGGGCGAAGGGAAAGACAGCGAATTAGCATCATGATGACGGGCGGTAGGGAGACCGAGGTCTCCCTACCCGCGATGATGACCCGACTAGAACTTGGACCAAAATATATTACATACCGTGCCGAGCGGCAAGCTGAATGCTGCTGCTCCCAATCACTTCACCAGGAGCTGTGGCGGAATACATTAAGAGAGACATACATCGTGCCTTCGAAAAAACCCGGTCTTAAGTAACTTTTGCGCCGCTGACATTGAGCATGTAACGCGCCCCGCTGTCATTTTCACAGGGGCCTCCGGTGACCACTGGATCTCCTTACGGGGCCACGAAACGCTGTACCGGGCGGGTGGGGCGCATGCGGGCGGTGCCATTGGGGTTTGGTGGGGCTCCCAATCAATGGGACCGCGAAATGCAGTACCGGGTGGTGGACGACGCTTGCGGGCGGTGCCACTATGGTCTTTCTGTGGAGCTCCATATAGGGCCACGAAACGCTGTACTGGGAGTGGCAGACGCATGTGGCCAGCACAACTTGGGCAGCAGGTGGATCCCTATGGGGCCACGAAGCGCTGTACTGGGTGTGGCGGACGCATGTGGCAACCCCCACAGGGGCCGCAAGTGGAGCACCCTGTGGGGCCACGAAGCGCTGTACTAGGTGTGGCGAACGCATGCGGCCACCCCCACTGGGGCCTTATGTGGAGCTCCCTCTGGGGCCGCGAAACACTGTATTGGGTGTGGCGGACGCATGTGGCCACCCCCACTGGGGCCGCAAGTGGAGCTCCCCATGGGGCCACGATATGCTATACTGGGTGTGGCGGACGGATGTGGCCACCCCCACTGGGGCCGCAGGTGGAGCTCCCCATGGGGCCACGAAGCGCTGAACTGGGTGTGGCGGACGCATGTGGCCACCCCCACTGGGGCCGCAGGTGTGGAGCTCCCTATTGGGCAACGAAGCGCTGTACTGGGTGTGGCGGACGCATGTGGCCACCCCCACAGGGGCCGCAGGTGGAGCCCCCCATGGGGCCACGAAGCGCTGTACTGGGTGTGGCGGGCGCATGTGGCCACCCCCACTGGGGCCGCACGTGGGGCTCCCTATGGGGCCACGAAGCGTTGTACTGGGTGTGGCGGACGCATGTGGCCACTCCCACTGGGGCCTTGGGTGGATCTCCCCATGGGGCCACGAAGCGCTGTACTAGGTTTGGCGGACGCATGTGGCCACCCACACTGGGGCAGCAGGTGGAACTCCCTATGGGGCCACGAAACGCTGTACTGGGTGTGGCGGACGCATGTGGCAACCCCCGCTGGGGCCTCACGCGCAGCTCCATATAGGGCCACGAAACGCTGTACTGGGTGTGGCGGGCGCATGTGGCCAACCCCGCTGGGGCGTTGCGTGGGACCCCCCATGGGGCAACAAAGCGCTGTACTGGGTGTGGCGGACGCATGTGGCCACCCCCACTGGGGCCGCACATGGGGTTCCCCATGGGGCCACGAAACACTGTATTGGGTGTGGCGGACGCATGTGGCCACCCCCACAAGGGGCCTTGGGTGGATCCCCCCATGGGGCCACGAAGCGCTGTACTAGGTGTGGTGGACGCATGTGGCCACCCCCACAGGGGCCGCAGGTGGAGCTCCCCATGGGGCCACGAAGGGCTGTAGTGGGTGGGTAAAACGCACGGGGGAGAGAGGGGAGAGGGAGGAGGGAGGAGGGGGAGGAGGGAGGAGGAGACGCGGGGACATTCTCTTCAAAACGCAAACCCAACACCACAAGGTGGTTGGAACAAAAACAACATATCGAACCGATCAAAATCTTTGGGCAACAATGAATTCAGAAAAATGTTTAAGTCCTCGCGGGGGGACGCCATCGCGGGGAATATCCGGCGAACAATGAAGCCGTGGTTCAGCGAATGGTCGCCCGTGGGGGTGCGAGCGCAAGATGTAGCAGCAGCAGTAGCACTCGCAGCACTGGCAGTAGCAATAATACAAATAGCCGTAGCAGGAATACTCGCAGTACTAGCAACAGTATTGGTAGCAGAAGTAGTGTTAGTGGTAGTAGTAGTCGTGTTGGTGATACAGGTAGGAGTAACAAGCAACAGTAGTAGTAGTCGTAGTAGTAGTAGTAGTAGTAGTAGTAGTAGTAGTAGTAGTAGTAGTAGTAGTAGTAGTAGTGGTGGCCGTGGTGGTAGTAGTAGTAGTAGTAGTAGTAGTAGAAATAGTAGTAGTAGTAGTAGTAGTAGTAGTACTAGAACGTGCGATACCAGTAGTACTAGTAGTACTAGTGGTACGAGTAGTACCAGTAGTACTAGTAGTACTAGTAGGAGGAGATGTCGTCGTAGTACTAGTAGTAGCAGTAGTGATACGAATAGTAGCGGTAGTAACCGTAATGCTAGTAATAGTAATAGTGGCCGTATGGTAGCACTGATACTCGTACTCGTAGTTGAAGTATTGATGACAGTCGTAGTAGTAGCAGTAGTATAGTAGTAGTAGTAGTAGTAGCAGTAGTAGTAGTAGTAGTAGCAGTAGTGGTAGTAGTAGTAGTAGTAGTAGTAGTAGCAGTAGTAGTAGCAGTAGTAGTAGTAGTCGTATTCGTCGTAGTCGTAGTCGTAGTCGCCGCAGTAGTAGTAGTAGTAGTAGTCGTCGTCGTCGTCGTCGTAGTAGTAGTAGTAGTATTAGTAGTAGTAATAATAGTAATAGTCCTCGTGGTGGTCTTAGCCGTAGTAGTAGCTAGCAGTGGTACTAGACGTAGTAGTAGTAGTAGCAGTAGTAGTAGTAGTAGCAGTATTCGTCGTAGTGGTAATCGCAGCGGCAGTAGTAGTCGCATTAGAAGTAACAATGGCGAGATGCATTGGTAGCAAGAGACATCACAGTGCCAGTAGCAGCAGTAGTAGTAGCGGTAGGAATAGAATGCGTTGGTAGCCATTGAAGTTGGAGTTGAGGTCGCAGTGACAGTAGTAGCAGCAGCAGAAGTAGCAGCTGTAGTAGTAAGAAGAGTCATAGTAAGTTTTGTAACCGTAGTAGTAATGGTAAAAGTTCCACTACTAGAAGCCGCGATGGTAGCAGTAGTCGTAGCAGGAGTAGTAGTAGTAGTTGGTCTAGTAAGCGTAGTAGTCGTAGTAGCAGCTGTAGTCGTAGTAGTAGTAGTAGTCGTAGTAGTAGTAGTAGTAGTAGTAGTAGTAGTAGTCGTCGTAGTATTAGTAATAGCAGTAGTAATAATAGTAATCGTAATCGTAGTGGCAGCAGAAATAGCAATGGTGAGATGCATCGGTCGCAGTAGTAGTTGTAGTAGCAGCAGGAGTAGTGATGGTAGTAGCCGAATGCGTTGGTAGTCGTATGTTGCTTCAGTTGGGGTGAAGTAGTAATAGTAACACCAGTGGGGGGCATTAGTAACTGCAGTGCGTCGCATTAGCGGTCGTGACAGCAGCAGCAGTAGCAGAAACCGTAGTAGTAACAGTAGCCATCGAAGTAGAAGTAGTAACAGTAATAGCCGTAGTACCAATAGTAGCAGAAGTCGTCGTAGTAGCAGAAGGAGTAGTAGTAGTAGGAGTTAGTAGTAGTAATAGTATTGGTCGTAGTCGTAATAATAGTAAGGTGCTGTCGTAGTAGTAGCAAGAGTAGTAATAGTAGTTGTAATGTAGTAATACGGGTCGTCGTAGTAGTAGTAATAGTAACAGTAGTAGTAGTAGTAGTAGTAGTCGTCGTCGTCGTCGTCGTCGTCGTCGTAGCAGTAGTAGTGGTAGTAGTAGTAGTAGTAGTAGTAGAAGTAGTAGAAGTAGTAGTAGTAGTAGTAGTAGTAGTAGTAGTAGTACAAGTAGTGTTCGCAGTAAGCAGTAGCACTAGCAGTACTAGTACTAGTGCTAAAAGTTGTAACAATAATCCAAGCAGTAATAATGCTAGTCGTGGCCGTAAAGGTAGAGGTTGTAGTAGTAGTAGTAGTAACTAAAGGAGAACCAGTAGTAGTGGTAGTAGTCCTAGTAGTAGTAGTAGAAGTAGTAGTAGCAATCGTTCAGAACATCTGCACCGGTAGTCGTCACAGTAAGACTTGGAGTAGTAGTTGAAATCGTGGTGGGAGTAGTCGTAGCAGTGGTAGGAAAACTATTAGTTCTGGTCTTCGTAGTAGTCGTAGTAGTAGTCGTAGTAGTAGTAGTAGTAGTAGTAGTGGTGATAGGTAGTAGTAGTAGTAGTAATAGTAATAGTAATAGTAGTAATCGTAGTAGTAGTAGTAGTAGTAGTAGTAATAGTAATAGCCGTAGTTGTAGTAATAATCAGCGTACAAATAATCGTAGTGGCAGTAGTAGTAGTAGTAGTAGTAGTAGTATTAATAGTAGTAGTAGTAGTAGTAGTAGTAGCAGTAGCAGTAGTAGTAGTAGTAGTAGTAGTAGTAGTAGTAGTAGTAGTAGTAGTATGCAATAGACGTACTAGTAGGAGTACTAGAAATGATAGTAGTAGTATTAGCAATAGTAGTCGTAGTATAGTAGTAGGAATAGAAGTGCTACGTGGTAGTAGTAGTAGTAGTAGTCGTACTTGTAATAGTAGTAATGGTACAAGTAGTAATAGTAATAGTCGTAGCCGTAGTGGTAGTGGTCGTAGTAGTAGTAGTAGTAGTAGTAGTAGTAGCAGTGGCAGTAGTACTAGAAGAGGAAGACATAGTAGTAGCAGTAGTACTAGCAGTGGTTCAGAACATATGTATTAGTAGTCGTCATAGTAAGACTTGGAGTGGTAGTTAAAATCGTGGTAGGAGTAGTCGTAAGAGTAAAAGTAACTGTAGCAGTTATAGTAGTAGTAGTAGTAGTAGTAGTAGTAGTAGTGCTCGTAGTAGTAGTAGTAGTAGTAGTAATAGTAGTAGTAGTAGTAGTGGTGGTCGTAGTAGTAGTGGTAATAGAGGTAGTAGTAGTAGTAGTAGTAGTAGCAGTAGTATCAAACGTAGTAGTAGTAGTAGTAGTAGTAGTAGTAGTAGTAGTAGTAGAGGTAGTAGTAGTAGTAGTAGTAGTAGTAGTAGTAGTAGGAGTAGTAGTAGTAATCATAATAGTAATAGTCGAAGTAGTAGAGGTAGTAGTAGCAGTAGGAGTGGCAGACATAGTAAGAGTCGTAGTGCTAGCAATCGTAGCGGTAGTAGTAGCAGAAGAAGAAGTAGTCGTAGTTGTTGTTGTAGTCGGAGTAGTAGTAGTAGTCGTAGTAGCAGTAGCAGTAGCAGTAGCAGTAGTAGTAGTAGTAGCAGTAGTAGTAGTTGTTGTCGTAGTAAGTGTAACAGTAACAATAATCGTATTAATAATACGTAATACGAGTAATAGTGATCGGATGTATGAACATTGGAGACTCGATGTGTACCCCCCTGGGTGATGACGAAGTTCGGACCCGCCGCTCCCCACCATCTTGGCCGGAGACAAGCATGAGGCTGGTGGGAAGGGGGCTAGACGATTCATTATCGGGGGCATGCGGTCAGTGCAACATCGTTTTGTGCATATTGGTTTTGCTGTGGTCTTCCTGCACCTCCTCATCCTCCTTTCTCTCTCCTTCCCCTCCGCCTCCGTCTCATCTTTTTCTGCGCGTTCCCTCCTCCTCTCCCTCCTCCTGCGTAGCTTGGAGAAGCAAGCGGTCCTTCCGTTGAGAGGGCCACATGGTATAGCCTCGTTGGCCCGTCGAGGTTCTGGCCCGTCGAGGTTCTCCCTCGTTTCATTCACTGCTCATCTGACACACCTTTCCCTCCCCCGCCTTTCATTTGGAGCCTAAGTCGAATTAGATTACAACGCCGCCGCAGGCTCTCCTCAGTGAACAGGGCAACAACTTTCATACTCCGTGCGTGCCTTGAAGATTGGAGCCGACAGCCTGCATGCCGCATGAGGCTGGGGATTCCTGCTTCTTCTCCACAGCCTCATGACACTGATCCAGGTCCCCTTCTCTTCCTTCACCTATTCTCCTCCTCCTTGCCCTCTCCTGAACGGAAGCGCTTTCTGGGGACTGGCGGAATGGCGTAAGCCGCTAGGGTAACAGTGTGTCGTAAGTTTGGGAGTGAACCGTGGCAACGATGGGCCACAACTAGACCGCGGCTGGTTTTGTAAGCCTGATCTTGCTGCAGGTGCGGTGGTGAAGTCGACGAATGCGACACGTTACGCCTGGCACTATGCAGCTGAGACCCCAGACCTCCGACAGGTTTTCTCGCGACGCGGGATTCCAGAAATCTCGCCCGCACTCCGGGCTCCCTCTCTTGCCTCCCGGATCATGGTGTTGCGGTCTTAGGCCCGAAGACGGCACCCGCATGGGGCCGAGGCAGCGCTCTGGACTGTCCGGAGGGCCCCGACGGCTCCTTCAGAGCAGCCATGGCGGCATCCAGGCCGGCACCCTTCAGCCGGGCCGCCACGCTGTTGTAGTCGATGTCCTGCTGCAGCCCGCCGTAGTCGTTGAGCCACTCGACGCGCTTCAGTATCTTCGTCTCATCGTCTACCACCTCCCCTCTCCACGCCTACAGTCGGGGCGTTGACCTAAGGAATCCTAAATATGGAACGAGGCCCCTTTCTTCATAAGTTAAACTTCGATTTCCGATCGAAAACATAAGGGAAACCTGAGGCAAGCTGTGAAACACTTAAGGAACGCGGAGCCCCTCCCCAACCAAAAGGGTTCCTTCTTCAGGGCCCCGACTGTAGGGCAGGGCAGGAACAGATCGGGCCAACACCCCCTCGGAGGTCTCCGAGAGCCACCAGCGGGCCTGAAGGCCTCCACGCCGAGGGCAGGGCAGGAAAAGATCGGGGGAAGACCACCCGGAGATCTCTGAGAGGGCCAGCGGGCCTGGGGCGCCGCTGCCGTTCCAGAGCACGCTCCGGAATGGAGGAGGAGGAGGAGGAGGTGGATGAGGAGAGAACAAGGGGGGGAGGAGGAGGAGGAGAAGGAGGAGGAGGACAGGACAGGACAGGGCATCCGCATAAGGGGGTTCAACGTCAAAACACCTACGCTGGTGCCTTGCGCGCTTCTGGCAATAATCCCCTGCGATTAATTGTGTAACGGCCCTACCTTCTCAATAGGGACGGAGGAGGAGATGGAAGAGGAGGAGGAGGAGGAGGAGGAGGAGGAGGAGGAGGATGCGGAGGGGGGAGGAGGAGGAGAGGAGGAGGAGGAGGAGGAGGAGGAGGAGGAGGAGGAGGAGGAGGAGGAGGAGGAGGAGGAGGAGGAGGAGGAGGCGGAGGAGGAGGATGAGGAGGAAGGAGGAGGAGGAGGGAGAGGGGGAGAGAGGGGGAGGAGGAGGAGGAGGAGGAGGAGGAGGAGGAGGAGGAGGGGAGGAGGAGGAGGAGGAGGAGGAGGAGGAGGGAGGAGGAGAGGAGGAGGAGGAGGAGGAGGAGAGGGAGGAGGAGGGGGGTGGAGGGGGAGGAGGAGGAGGAGGAGGATTAGGAGGTGGAGGAGGACGAGGAGGAGGAGGAGAGAGGAGGAGAGGAGGAGGTGGAGGAGGAGGAGGGGGAGGGCTGGCGAGTGGCACCAGGCTGCAGCGGAGCCGAGACGGAAGGCGCAGAAGGCCCTTGCGCACCGCGAGCTGGACGAAAGCCGCAAGCAGCTCCTGGCAGCGCTGCCCCCAGAGCAGGCTGCCTTGCTGCGCTCGGCGAGCGGGAGAGGCGCAGGCAGCTGGCTGCTCCCGCCGACGCTGGACGAGCACCGCCTGGCGGACGAGCACTTCCTGGCAGCGCTGGGGCTGCGCCTCTGCCTCCAGCGGCCCGCCGACTCCTGCGCCACCTGCCAGCGCCGCCGCGCCGACGGGCACCTCTGCGGAGCGGACCTTGCGCGGGCCCCGACCCACCCCCTGGACTGCCATGCTGGCGCAGGCACGATAGCGCGCCACAATGCCATCCGCGACTGGCTCGCGCGCTGGCTGAAGGAGCACGGGGCGAGGGGCGTGGGCACTGAACAGCTGGTCCCCGCTTGGGACAGGGTCCACCAAGACGGCCGTCTGGAAGCGGCGCGCCTGGACGTTACTTACGTGGACCCAGTGGCAGGCACCGCGTACGTGGACGTCGTGGTGACCAACGCCGCAGCCGGGGCCGCGACCCCAGCAGGGCGGGGCCGAGCCTGGCGCGACGGAGCCGCGGCGGCGGCGGCAGAGGAGCGGAAGCACCGCCGCTACCCCGGCGCGGCACTGCGCGTTTTCGCGCTCGAGACGCTCGGCCGGCCAGGGCGCGAAGCGCAGGACCTCCTGCGCACCTGGGCGGCCGGCGACGCGACCGCGCTCTCGGCGGCGCGCCAGAGCCTGGCCGCCGCGCTCCAGAGGGCGAACGCCGAAGCTTACAACACCTCGGTGTGGCCGCCCGGCCGCCGCGCCCTGCCGCGCCTCTTGAGGCGCTGAGTGGTGCCGGGGCTCCCCGCGACCAGGGGGGGGTCGCCGCGCCGCGGGCGCGCAGGCGCTGAAGCGCGGACGGCGGGGGCGACGCTGCCTGCTTTCTCTCTTCCAGGCGCCCTTTGCCCCTCTTTCTTCCTCCCTTTCCCCTCCACACTCGCTGTGTCCGTTTATGCAGCTTTTGCTGCTGTTTTTCTGTTCAGTCCCCTCTCCTCCCCTCTCCTTCCCCGCTCCGTGCCTCCGGCGGGTGGCGCGAGCGCCTAAGGGGGGGGTCTGGTGGCTCACGCCTCCCCGCCGCGCGCCCGTCTCCTCCGCCTTCCGGTCCCTCCTAACTCCCTCCTCCCTCCTCACCTCCACCCCTTGCCGCTTTTGGAAGTGCGCCCTGTCGCGGGCGCCTGGGTGGTTTTCGGCCTTCCACCCGGGCGCCGACAAAAAATCCTGGATGGGTGCGCTTCCATATTTTTCTCGTTGCCTGTGGACGCTAGAGCCTCTCCTCGCCCCATCGCTTCTTGACCGCTTGTTCTTCCCTTGCTCGCTTCGTGTCCGCTTTCTCTTTCTCTTTCAGTGAGAGGAGGAGGAGGGGGAGGCGGCGGAGGAGGAAGAGGATTTAACGCTGCTGGGGCGACCGGCCGCACGCCAGGGGTCGGGCGCGCAGAGCGGGCAGCACACCTCGCCAAATCTCAGGGTGGACATGCGCTGCCTGACCCCTCTTCTCCGCTTCACGAGCCTCCGAAGAATGTCGACCTTTTCCTACGGCAGGTTCGTGTCGTGTCGACCCGGTTGTTGGCTCCTGACACCGCGAGGATCGTTCAATCTTGAACGATCGGCCGTTTCCGCAACGTCCAGTCGTTCAACGTCAAGCGATTCTGGGCCGCCGCTGGCGTTAAACGTTGAACGCCTGCGGCGAGGTCGCCGCCGGTCGGCACGACACGAACCTCCCGTACTCATCCTGCTGCTCTGAAGTCTCATCGGTCACCTCTTCCCTCTCTATCCCCCTTGCCCTCCCCCTCGCCCATTCCACCGATTCCTCCCTCTCCCTCTCTCTCATCCTCACCCGCCCTGATCGCATGCCCCGTCCCCCCATCAACATATTCTGCGTTCTCCGCATGTTACGCCGCGTGTTCCCTTCCGCGTGTTATGTATTGTCCTTTGTGCATCTTCAATAATTATCCTCTCCCCTCCTCCTTGACCCCTCCTTCTCCTCTTCCCCCTTCCCCCTCCTCCCCCAATAATTACCCAAGGAGCTCCCAGTAGATCTCCTCATCCTGCTCCTCATCCTCCTTGTTCCTCCCTCTCATCCTCCTCTTCCTCCCCCACGCGCTCCCCAAAAGACTTCCACAACGGATTGGGGGAACGCATGGTCCAATAGTGTGGCCAAACTTTGCCAAAACGTTTAGCCACAAAAGGCGTATCCTACAAGGCTGGGGGCGTCGTTGATTCGCCGTAGGCGGCTTCGATAGAAACCTCACAGACAAGCTGTTTAGGGCAAAGCGCCATGCAGGGTAGACAAGACGGACTTGTTCCTTGACTTGGATGTTGTCACCTCGCTGGGGAGGAAAACTCCCAGCGCACTGCGAAGGTTTGGGAAAGTCCCTCGGCTGTCCATGGCCATCCTCACCCACTGGTCAGGTGTATGCTGGGCATACGACGTTTATATCAAAATCCTGCTCCTCCCCTTCACCCTACGCCTCCATCTCTTCCTCCCCGAGCTTCTCTCCGACCTGGTCGTGCTCCTCCTGCTCCTCCTCCTCATCATCCTGACCCTCATCCTTTTCCTCCCCCCCTCCTCATCTTTATCTCTCTTCTATTTCTCCTCGTCCCCGATCCTCAATCGTCCTCCAGCGTGGTTGGCGAACCCCCAGTGGTGGACCCACCCTACGAAGATGAACACTCAAAACGAAGACGGAGTGGAGGATCAACCGACATAAGTTTCAAGTCCACACCAACAAACTGGGACTTGCGGTAACGGACCCGCGATCTAGAAGATCCAAGTCCCACGCGGAGGCACAATGCAGAACCGCGGAGCGGTGATGCGGAAGGAAGCCACGCACACACACACACACACACACACACGAAGCAACAAATCCCTCCATCACGTCCTGCCCCTCCCTCACTCGGGGGCGCGCAAACATGGATTAGCGATCCATGGATCTGGCGCGCGGTCGCCAAATCCATGGATCGGGGGAGATGCCCTCCCCAAAATGCGGCCGGTGCCGCCTTGCTCGGCGGCGGAAATCCGCGACTTCCCAGGGAAACGGGACCCGTCGCTAATCCACGCCCCCGTGATCCATGTTTGCGATCCCCTGACTCACGCCCCCCCCCTGCATTGCCTCCCCCCCCCTGCCGCCTCCCCACCCCACCTCCTCTGGCGTGGCCCCGCTCAGCGGGGTCATCACTTCCTGCTTCCTGCCCCTGCCTCACGCCCCTCCCCTACATTGGCCAACCCCGCCGCCTCCCCGCCCCCGCCTCCTCCAGCGTGGCCCCGCTCAGCGTGGCGAGCTTCGCCTTGAGCTTGAACTTCAGGAACCCCGTCGGGTCCTTGACGCTCGAGCCTCTCGGCAGAGGGCGTGCGGCAGCGCGCGCTGGGGGGGGGGGGGGGGGGGGCGGTCCCCTCCGCCCCTGCTGCCGCTGCTCGCTGTTTGCCTCCTCCTCCCTCCTCCCTCCTCTCTCCTCCTCTCCTCCCTCCTCCTCCTCCTCCTCCTCCCTCTCCTCCTCCTCCCCTCCTCCTCCTCCTCCTCTCCTCTCTCCCTCCTCGTCCTCCTCCTCCTCCTCGTCCTCCTCGTCCTCGTCCTCCTCCTCCTCCTCCTCCTCCTCCTCCTCCTCCTCCTCCTCCTCCTCCTCCTCTCCTCATCCTCCCTCATCCTCCTCCTCCTTATCCTCGTGGCCTCCCTCGTCGTCTTCGGCTGAGGTTGGACGGGGCCCCTGGGAGCCCCGCCGTGCCGCCGTCTGTCGGGCGCTCCGACGGACGCGCTTCGCCTCGTCCCTCGTCCCTCCCCCTCCTCCCCGTCCTCCCCCTCCTCTCCTCCGCCTCCTCCTCCTCCTCATCCTCCGCCTCCTCCTCCTCGTCGTCGTCCTCCTCCTCCTCCTCCTCCTCCTCCTCCTCCTCTTCTCCCACCTCCTCCTCCCCCTCCTCCTCCTCCGGGAAAAGGCCGCTCGAGCCAGCGCAGACCTGTCCCGGCAGACCCCCCCCCCGAGGACGGGAAGACATACGAGCTGGAGAGAGTGCCTACGTGCAGGGCCCGCGCCAGGAGCAACTGGGGAACTTGTCGGGACCCGCCGCGCCGCCCCAAGCTGGCCACTTCTGCGACTGCTCAACGGAAGCGCCGCGCCTATGACCCGGGCTCGACCACCATGCCCAGGCGCGTTCTGGCCCGGAGCGGGACCCAAACCCCGGGGTCAGCGACGGCGGGAGGGAGCAGCACGGGCCGGCTCCTCCCCGGGGGGCCTTTCAGCTCCACCTCCCGCAGCAGCTGCATCGCGGCCTCGTCGCCGAGCCGCGCGAGGTCCTCTCCGACGTCCTCGCAGGGAGGAGAGCGGGAGGCGGAGTCGGGGGCAGAGAAGGCGCCGGCAAACCACGGGAGCACGGACGCAAGCGACGACGAAACGAGGAGGAGAACGAGGAGAGGGAGAAGAAAAGCCAAGGGCGAGTGCCTGTCGAAGACCAGTGTGGAAGAGGACCCATGGCTTCGTGGCTGCACGAAGGGTGGATACATAATGCATGACAAGCGCACTGGGGGATGTTGACACCCACCGACACGGTTCGCCAGGTTTTGCTCTGGTCCGTACCGGCGTGACCCTCTCGACGTCGGAATCGCAGATCCCTTATATTGGATGTGACTTGCCCACATCGGCGTACTACTGCTTGGCCTCATACCCGTCATCGTTCTCGAAGCAGACCTTCCGTTGAGTCGCTCGTGCTCCACTGAAGCCGAACGCAGCCAGGCCGATGATGTCGCCGAGTGGCATGGTCGTCAGCCCCGAGCGCCTCAACATCCAACTCGCGCAAATGACGTCAAGCGATGCATGTAAACTTCCTTCTTCAGTACATGCAATTGATTGAGCACATCTGAAGACTATTTTCGAGCCAGGTGGTCCAGCCGCTGGAGAAGTCGCACCCCTTGACCTTCGAGGTTGACCTGGTCCTATCTGTTGCTATAGCCGTCCTCACTAACCTTGCCACTGGGAGGCATGCGACTTTGCATTCACCCACACGCACCAGGTGCAACGGCACCGTGTAAACCTCGGCTCTGTCCGAGCCTGGGAAGTGTCTGCGCAACCGCGAGACCATTCGGAGTTTCACTAAGTCGCGCTTAAAACCCCTCAGGCCTGCGGGCCGCAGCCCCTGACCCAGACCGCTGGAGAAACGGGCCTCTGTTGGCCACTCCCAGCCACCTACGCGGACCGGCGCGTGCAGGGCTACTACGCTGCAGCGCAGAAAGGAGGAGGCGGACGAGGAGGAGAAGAAGGATGAGGAGGACATAGGAGAAGGAGGAGGAGGAGAAGGAGGACGAGGAGGACCAGTGCAAACCCCAGACGTATCAACAAAGTTGGAATCAACCCTCCCTCCGAGCTCCCTCTGCACAGGACCCTGCAAGGGTTCATTTCCACTGAGGGAACCGCCTCATTGAGAGACAACTGTCTGAAGACCCTGAAGCATGCCAAGACACCATTATCGGGACTCTGACGCCGCGGATCAACCTGACTGTTGCGTTTCAGCGATCCTGAACCGTGCCAAAACACGACTCCTGGCACCTCGACACCGCAAGCCAGCGTCGCTGTTGCACCCTCACATTCCTTAGCCACTCCAAAATATCATGTTTCGTACGTTGACCACGGGGATCCGCGAAACGATTGCATTTTTTACGAACGAGTTTGCGCGGCGCTGAAGCGAGAGCCACAATTTGAAAACGAACGGCCCTCAATTCGTGAAGTTCTTGCAAATTCCAATGTGCGCGGCGCTAACGCGAGAACCTCAATTTGAAAACGAAAGGTCTTCAATCCGCGAAGCTCTTGCAAATGTTTAAAACGAATGTGCGCGTGCGCGGCGCTAGAGCGAGAAACACATATTGAAAACGACCCGCCTTCAACCCGCGAAGCTGCAGTTGTTGAAAACGAATGTGCGCGGCGCTGAAGCGAGGGCCACATTTTGAAAACCACCCGCCCTCCATCTATGAACCTGATGCGAATTCTAGAACTTCACGGTCATAAGTGGTGAGGAATTCTCAGGCGAAACGCCTGGCCTGCCCTTTCGACCGACCTGCCTCGGGGTGCGACAGGGAGGCATTATGTATCGGGATATGAATGGAGGAGGAGGAGGAGGAATGACAATAATAATAATAATGATGATAATAATAATAATGATGATAATGATAAGAAGAATGATAAAAATAAGAAGAAGAAGAAAAAGAAGAAGAAAAAGGAGAAGAAGAAGCACGCCGAAGCGGACCGCGCCCGACGCCGCACGCGGCCAGGGCGGGGGCTCAAAGGAGCTCGAACACGTGGAGGCCGAGCGATAGGAGGACGCCGTCGGAGACCGCGTTGAGGGGGAGGACGGCCGTGCTCGTGCACATGGCACAGCATTATCGCCCTCCCCCCCGGCCCTCCGTAGCCGGCCGCCCGCGCGCGCGGCAGCTGCAGCTCGATGCCACCCTCCGAGAGCGCGTCGAGGGACGAGACGTGCCTCTCCATCTGCTCGTCCGTGGCACGGCTGATCGCGACTGGCGACGTACCGTGAGCCATCGAGCGCCCGACGAGATACTGCCGCCGCGAACTCGCAGCGGGCCTCACCAGGCCATCGGCCCAGAAGTCATCCTTGAGCAGAGCATGCGCACGGGCGCCGCTGCCGCCCCAGCGGCCGCGCCCTTTTCCGTCGCGCTCTCCAAGACCATGCTGTCGCTGGCGGCGGCGCCGTGCTGGCCGTCCCGCACCCCGCCCTTCTGGCCGCCGCGGCCGTGGGGGCGTCGCCGCTGCCGAGGGGCAGCCGCGGCCACCGCGGGAGGCGCCGCAGGCGACGCAGGAGGGGCAGGCCTGGCCAGCAAGGCCGCTGCCGCGCGCACCATACCCTCGGCCGCCCTGAGCAAGCGGAATGGCTCGCGCAGCTCGGGGCAGTCCGTTGCCAGCCCAGCAGCCAAATGCGCCGCGAGGAGCGCACAGCGCGTCACATCGAGCGCCGCAGCGCGGGCCACCTTCGCCGCCGACATCGGACACGCTGCGGCCGACCCGAGGGCGCCTGCGAAGCGAGCTTGAGCCAAAGCAGCTGGAGGAGGACGAGGAGGACGAGGAGGAGGAGGGCAGGCATTTGGCCCAGGAGAAGGCCTGACCCCAGGTGTGCCGCCAGAGAAGTGGCCACGCCCTGCTACTGTACCTCACTACTAGTACCTGTACTTCTCTTTTTGTACAAGGCCCAAACCCTCCATAGAGCCCACCACAGCTCTCCCTCTTACAAGATGTTCGGCCCTCGCTCAGGAAACGGTGTGGCTGGTTGTCCCCAACAGAAGTGGAATTGTGGTTGTGGGCGCGACGTCGAATCTCACCATTGGCGTCGCTCGTGCGGCATCCACTTCAATAGGTGTGCGCCCCGATATCTGGAACCGTCACGGAGCACGCGATGAACGTGAAATCCCCCGCCAGCCAAGCCCTCCTCGACACAATCAAAACGTCAAATGTGAGGAGCAGGATATCAAGCAGTTCATCGGCCGCATCATTACGATGACCAGGATGGACGCCGATTGGCACATGCGTGGGATTGGCTCCGAGGTGGCCCCGACAGACACGCAGGCCATCAAAGAATATAACTAATGAGCAACAAACAAAAAAATCGGCATCGCCAGGTTCGTTACCGTCGGAAGCAAGGCTGGCAAGAAAGACTCACATCTCTTGCAATAAGTTGCGCGCCTGAAATATATGATGTGTGCCTCCGCCCGTTTTGTAGATCACCTGGCCGAGTTGACGCAGAAACGTGACAATTGTATCAATCGCATCAAGACCTTGACGACAAAGTTGAAGGAGATAGGAGACCAGAGGAACGAGGCAGAGTGTGACTTACAATCGTAGAAGAAGTCCATGGAGGATCTAGAGGACCACCAGGTCGGAAGCGAGATGGACGACAGCAAGCCACGCACGTATGCAGCAGGAGCCCGCCCAGCAGATGGGCTGTTCGGTGGACCGCAGTCGTCTCCACCAGCACCGATGCCAGCCCCCGCTCCGCCACCGAGTGCATGGCCCAGAGTGGACGCAGCAATCGGACATGCTCAGGCAGCCCAGGCGGCGAGGGCGGCGGAGACGTTTCTGCCTCAGCCGCCGCTGCCGCCACCAGCCGCAGCGCATGACTATGAAGTGAACCAGAGGGAGCAGATGCCGAAGCTTATGATGGAGAGGCCGCAGGCTACGGATGCCCAGATGAATATCATCACTGGCCACCTCCAGCTCGGGAACCCGACAACGACTGCAGCTGCGCCTGCGCCAGCGGGGTTTCAGGTGCCAGGTCAGGCGCCACTTTTTCAGCATTGCTCAGCGCCAAGAGCAGCACCGAACACACCGATCGGAGGTACCGCGACACCAAACACAGCAGAGTCGAGAAGCAGTTCGCCCATCCCGACGGAAAAGCCACGCCCGTTCAGCCAGCCCGGGGCAATCGCGTCCAGCCCACCGCTCTCGCCGACGGAGATCGCCGAGGACGGATATGGGAGCCACGTCAAGGAGGAGATCCCTGGCCCGCCGATGACCCCTTCCCATACCCAGGAGGACCCCCTGATGCCCCCCACCCGAGGGAATGGTGGAACCCGAGGGGGGAAAGGACGAAGAGCTTCAAAGCCCTCCCCAGAAGGTGCCAAGGCGGGAGTGCGAACCTCAAACAAAGTTAGGTCCGGAGGCAGCACGGTCAAGTACAAGTAACCCCTCTCCCCGTGGCGGGTCCACAAGATGAGATCCCCTTCCCCTCGTGCTCTCGCTAACCTGAGATCGCGCTTGAGATCCCCATTGGGGCCGAAGAACTTGATGGCCCGAATGCTTGCACCACCTTCTTCTGATGATGGAGACACTCAGACGGCCGTATTGGCTGTGAGGTGTGCTTGTCCTTCACATGGAACCATCGGGGTCGACTTGCACCCTCAACTGCGGAAGGGATTCCGGATGGTACGGGTGGAGAATGATATGCCAAACGTCTTGATGCGGCTCGCCACGCGAGCTCTTTTCCTTCATGCCCCACGACGGAGATGAGCCAGCGCAGTCGCTGTCCCCCCCCAGGGCATTGAGGGGATCATCCTCCTCATTTGGGCCCTACTGTCGCAGGCTCGAGTTCGGCAGCTGGAGCAGCGTCAGCAACCACCTCCGATCTCCGCCTCTTCCCCTCGGACCTCTGGTGTCCCTTGCAGCGGAAGCATGGCAGATGATTTTGTACGTCTTCCTCCGAATAGAGTCGCTGGACCCCCTAGAGGGCCAAGGGCATTCCTAGCTGACCCTGTGGCGCTGAAACCCTCTTGGCTCCTCTGGTCGACCCCACGCCGCCTCCACCCATAGCCTATTCCCCATCCCCCCCGTCTGTCAGACCCTATGGGTTCATCCGTCACTTGTGTTGCTGGCCAGCGTAATGGGGTGGGGATCTGCAGTTCAGGGTTGGGAAAATTGTTGAGCAATACCCTACTTCCCTCGTGGCAATGTCGGTTGAAATTGCCGATTCCCCCACTTTTGGTGATTTGACCAGCCCAATCGACCATTGGACTTTGGATGGGACTCATGGCCTGTGGGTGGGTTGCCGCTGTGATGGCGGGACCTCCGTGCGAAACGTGCAGTGCTGCTCGCCATAATCATGTTGAGGATGGAAGGCTGTACCCTAGACCGCTGCGGTATGATGCCGAGCTTTGGGGCTTGGCCTTTCTCACCCCCGAAGACAGGGCGCAGGTGGGCTCCGTCGGACCACGATTGAGCTTTTGATCTATGCGTGGAAATTTGGGCTTCCCGCGCCCATGGAACACCCGGCCGAGACTAACCATCGTGAGAATGTTCCCTCAAGCTGGCGGCTTCCCATTCTGACTCGTTTGAGGGCGCAGCCTGGTGTTGTTCTTCACCACGTGGACCAGTGGCTGTTCGGACAATATTCTAGGAAACCCACGTGGCCGGTGGCTGTGCACGTACCATCGATGAGTCGATTCCTCAGGGAACTGCCACATGAGGGGAGGTGTGCACACCGTGCCCACGCTGGTGTTCTGGAGGGGCGTACTGACAGCGGGGAGTGGCGCACTTCCAGGGCCAAGACATGTCCATCGGAGGTTTGCCGCGGTTTGGCAGACTGCTTATCTGGAAATAACAAAGCAATTTGCAAGACCAGGTGCGCCACCCCAGGACCTGACCGAGGATGTCGCACCTTATTTCGCTTCCCTGGGCCATATTTCACATGTCAGCACGAGAGGTATCATGCACAAGAGGCAGCCTCCTCTTAACTCTGCCCACGGATGGTGTGCGCGCACCTCAGACTCTCGCAGTACAGGTTCGGGAAAAGTCCGTGGGTTCCCCGTTGTTTGATACATCTCAAAGGTGCGCACAGCACCACAGCTCTGGCAGTACCTTGTGGGTGTTGTTTCTATTGTCGTGTGTGCAGCACTTTAGCTCGCAGTAGCACAAGGAAGACAGCCCACGTCTTTCTCTAATGCTTCAGATTTGACGTTCTTGTGCGAAGGTGACATTTCAGCGCAGCTAAGTCGGACTGGCCCCGCTCCCCTCCCCTCCTAAAGGCTGTCGTTCAATTCGGGTCCCAGCCTTTGTGCTCATATGAGAGACGCCAGCCGACCGTGTTCTACGTCACCCTGACGGTGGTGCGGCTTTACACCGAGCCCAGAGGGAACTGGGCCTTTCAAATCACCCGATCGTGGAGGGTGTGGGCCTTGTTATGGGTGGGGGGGTCATCATGGAATTGCACATGGAGGACGCTCCGCTGCCGCGATCGCTGCCCCTCTTTTTGTCATCATTTCCTATCGCTGCTCTCTGCTCCAGCTGCGTGGGACCCAGACCCTGCCCCTAAGGCAACGCACGAGCGAACGAGGTGGGGCACGAGGAGCGGCCCCCAGCAGCAGCCAGGGGGGGCAGAAGGCAAGCCCAGCAACTCCACTCGTGGGTACGCTGCGGCATGACCAGGGCTCCCCTCGGAGTGTCCTGCATGCCTGCGCTCACCTGGACGCAGGGCGGATGCGAGAAGAGGGATGGAGGGGGCAGCAACAGCAGCAAGCAGGCAGAGAGGCAGGCCCCACCGCCGCCTGGTGCCACCACCGCCGGCCCCGCACTCGCTGAAAGAGTTCGCGGAGCCTGGAACTGCTGAAGGACATGGCCAGCCGTCGTCGTGGCAAACAACCCAGCAGAAGGCAAGGATCCCGAGCCGTGCTGCCTATGCCGATGAAGCGACCGATGTTCTCTGGCTCTGCTGCGGGCCCGTGTGCAGCAAGTGTGCGTGCCTCACTGCTCCGAGCAGGCGTTCACCGTGGAGGACGGGGAGCAGAGGCTGACAAGGCGGGGGCGGAGGAGATGGAATACCCGTGCCTTCCAGCCCACTTCAGTGTCCAAAATGCCAGCCCCGCTCCTGTCGGTCGGTCGGTCACCCTTGCGTCGCTTCTGGTGAGCCGTGCCTCAGATATGGAAAAGCCAGCGCTGAACGGAGGGCATCTCGCCTGTTTCCGAACCACCGTGACCATCCAATCAATCAAGGGCATCTGGTGTTGGTGCAAGCCGTTGAGGGTTGTACTCTCTTTCTCTTAACAGGGGTGCGGGAAGCGATCTTACCAACTGCTCGCAGCAGGTCTCTTTCCACGCGTAAGGGGAGTCGGATGGTGCAGGGTGGGGACGGGGAGCGTCCTTGGGAGCGGCGCTTGGCTCGGAGGAGGGGGGGAGGCTGCGCGGTTTTCCCTGGAGCCGTAGGCGACCCGAGGAGGAGGAGGAGGAGGAGGAGGAAGAAGAAGAAGAACAGCCATAAGGTCAAGTCACATGACTACACAATAGGAAAAGACAAACGGTTAGGGCAAGGCGGGAGGCGTGGGCGTTCCTCGCCTGGCCTCCTCCTTAGCCCTGATCCTGTCGAACAGCGCCGACAGGCGGCGCTCGTAGGACGGCGGCTCCTGAGCGGGGCGCTCCTGAGGCGCCGAGGAACCTTCCTGCGGCGCGGACGCGCTCGTCGTCGTCGTGGTCGCCGCCGCCGCCGCCGCCGTCATCCGCACCCTAGTGACCACCCGAGCCTCTGCCCGAGTGGTTGCCTGGATCTCCACCTGGCTGAACGGAACCACTCGATCGATGGCCGATCGAAGCCGTGGATTGGGACCAAGCCCTTTCCTGAAAGCCTGGAGAATTTCAATCCCCTTCTTTGTGGGGGGGAGGCATACTTTGCCCAACTTGGCCCCGCGGCCCTGAGACCACCCCCCACATTGAACACAGAGGAACTGCTGGACCGCTCGCCTCGTGGGGATCCCAGGGATCTGAGAGCCACCTCCAGCAACCGAGCCCTGGACCGCAACAACCTGGTGACCCCTGGCATCCCCGAGAAGCTTGCGCAAGAATGCAGGGGTGCCCTTGCAGCCGTCCATCGGCGGCGAGTCCCCAGGAGGCGCAACAATCAAACACTGCTTGCACTGGAGGCCCACCGACGTGGAGGCCCATTCATGAAAACTACTGCACCGCTTATCCTGGGGCCGCCTGCTACGGGGAGGCCTGGGCCACCTCTTGTCATTCTGAAAACACGGAAGCACTGCTGCAGCCAGTTTTATAAACCTGGTGGCCTTGACCTCTGCCTCTTCGACCTTCTCCAAGAAACTGGGGTCTGGGCGAGCATGCATAGTCAAGGCGATTTTGGCGTGAGCATCTGCGGCTTTATTCGCCTGAGCATACCTCAACTCGTCACCCTGCAACACAGCGATGGCCTCATCCGACCTGTGAGCTTTCACATGCCGCGCGAGGCTTATATTCGACGTGCCTGGGAGTGACTGAGCAAACAGGCGAACAGCAGCATACTTATTTGAGGACCGTGTCTGTGCCTCAAGAGTCTTCTGAGCCGTGGTTACAACAGCGAGGCAATCTAAACCGACATGGGTCTCGCGATCTGAAACTTGCCCTGCTAAGGCATAGGCTAGGTGCTCCGCAAAAGCAGGGGTCTGGGGGAGGGAGCCAGCCACGGGGCCTCGAAGGACAGCCAGGACATCTTCGCTCTCGGGCCGCAACAGGGCAATGGCCCAAGCCGCCCTCCGAAGACATCTCAACGCTTGTTTCGTACATGACCCATCTGCGGCTAACTCCATCAATTGATGCTCCCCCAGAAGCTGTCCCACCTGCTCGGGAGTCTGAGGGATCTCTTCGCCATCACCCCCCACAACGCAACAATCACTCGACGCACACGGGGGGGGAACCTCACTGGGATCAAAGACGAAGAGCCCTCTGGTATAAATCGGATCAGTGCTCTCGCATCCTGCCGAAAGAAACGACTCTGGAATCTCAGCTGCTTCTCTGGCCTCTCTGACCTCTGGCAGATCACAAGTGTATAACCTATGGTGCAGCGTATCTACTCTGCCGCACCTGCATTTACCCGAGGTTGTGTACCCCGAGAGTCGAGCTCGCTCTTCAGTCCAAAGAGCGTCGCAGGCACAACACCGAACCAAAAACTGTTGGTATCGTGTCAACTTTTTGCTGCTCGAGGCACAAATCTGCGTGCGCACAAGGTCAAACGTCGCACAGTGCGCCTGCTCAAAGCCAAGCTTGCGCGCCAAGGCCTGTTCGTGCTGGCGCTGTAGCCCGGCCTCGAGCAACTCTAAAAGCAACCCTGGAGTCAACTGACCGATGTTGACTTGTAGACCGTTGTGGTCTGTCCAGAGGAGAGGATCGGGTGCATCCCATCCTGCACGACAAGCTGCGAGCCTCGCTCTCGAGAGGGGCCCTTTGCTCGCATGCCAGGATCGGGGACTGCTAGCTTTGGCTTCTCGCCACATTCTACACAAATCGTGCGTGGAGACAAGTGCTCGGTCGGCGTTAGACTGAGCCAGCCACAACATACGACACCACTGCAACGCGGGAGCTAACGCCGACCTCGCACTCTCATCTCCAAAAAGAACCGTTTTTGCACTTAAACTGGTTCCTCCATGCTGGGGGGAATGCACTCGGCTTTGGAGCCGTCGAAAGTTAAACCATTCCAGATTGTTTAGGCCCAGGACCTCGGTGCCGAAGGCAGCACCCGTGGAAACACCAGTCTTCAAAACTCGCTGAAAAGACTTCCTAGTGCAACCTGCTACTGTACGCGCAAGTCGCTTGTGCTTCCTGAGCCTGAAACGCATCTTGGAAAACCGTGTTCGCTGCTTATCTCTGGCATGCGGCATAGTACGTTGAGAGGCTCCAGACTGATCTACCCCGAGATACGCAACACTCGTTAGTGCAGCCTCGCGAGGGAAACGTAATTCTTTACAAACCTCTCTAGCTAGGCCGTCTGTACTGGAAATTACCGCTATCTTATCATTCAGCTTGGCCAGAAGCTCTTGCACACAAAGTTTGAAATCTCTACCTGCTGAGACGGCCATAGACTTGGCTATCTGCCTGTCACTGCTAGCTATTCCGATGCCACTGTCATCTATATAGCTGAGAAAATCGATAAAAGGCTGCCTGACTAGGAAGGAATCGAATTCCTGAACCGCGTGTATCTTAATCGAGATGTCGTTAAAGACATCTCCCGCGGGCAGCCCTCCTTCTGCGAAGAGCACACTCTGGGCATGGTGCTGACCTAGCCGCAAGAGTCGTGGGCCCTTCCAAACATTATAAACCAGTTTCAGGAAACTAAGCGGCACGTTGAACCTCAAAAACTTGTCCCTGAGAGCTTCTAGGGGAATCGTCTCGTAATACTTCGAAAAATCGGCCACTATTAAAACGCTGTGCTTATTCTGCTCGGCATCGCTCTCACTGCGCGCTGCCTGGAGCCAGGCACAATCCACTGCTGAACGACCTTTCGACGCCCCCCAATAACGACGATCGACCAGACGATTCACTTCCGTCAGCAGTGGGCGCCGCAGTCTTTGCCATACACGGTACATGCCAGCATAGAGCACTATGAGACGGTTTCCCCCTTTGGGTTTTGGGAGCATGGGTTGGACCACCCACAAAAGTTGCCGAGGGAGCAAACCGATGGCCTCGCAGGCCTGCCAAAGAGAACTTAAAACCTCAAGTCCTGAATCGTCCAGGGCCAACACAAAACGCGGGTGAAAATGATCAAGACTGCTGGAGGTACTGCGCGAAAAAGTGCGTCCTACCTCTCGTATCGCTGTAACAGAAGCTCGTTCACAAGACGACCGATCAGGGATCCACGCCCGAGGAGGCTCCGACGTCGCACCCCAGAGTTTCTTATACAGCGATACCTCGTTTTGCACAATACTGATGGCGTCCGCAGTGGGTCCATTCGGGCCCTGCACGATCGTAGCTGCTCGGACCTGGCGGACAGCAGTGATCTTGCGAAACCCTCGCGACCCTGCTGCTCGAGCGGCCACGCGCCAGTCGTGCCGCGAGTCACTCTGTTCCTTACTTTCACCTTTAGCTGCAAACTCGACGTCAGAATCTATATCGTCTAAAAAACTTTGCAGCGCCTCGGGGTCTATTTCCTCAGTGCTGACTCAACCTCTCGCCGCTTGAACGGACCGCTCAAGGCGAGCACTCAACCCCAGGCCTGGGAATTCATCAACTAAAAAGCTTGAGACCTCATGTGCAAGCATCATCTGATTTTGAGCCGTGTCGGCCACACGGGAGAAGACCAGGACCTGACCAACAGCATTTTGGAGCCACTTCCAGCCGTCGGCGATCGCTTGCACATCACTGGAGGTCTTAGTCGTACAACAAACTTCAACCCACCGCGCTTTTAAACATCGCCCGAAAGCCCCTGGGTTCTTCAAAGGCTGCCCTGCCCTCTCACCTAGGTATCTCGCCGCTGTAGTGGCGAAACGACCCCGGGCATTCGAAAGCATGGCCCAGGCCACGCTCGGAGCAACCGAAGGATCCGAAGCAGCCTCGCAGGCATCCTCGGCTAGACGCTGCTCGATGGACAGGTCGGTGGTTGAGGAGCAGGGCCTATCGGGAACTCTTTGGGCAGCGCAGGGGTAACTGAGTAAACTAAATGTTTGAGTTTAAACCCGTTATCTGAGATAGCTAGACGGATGGGCCGATGAGGCTTAACCGTCCAGCGCATATCAACCGTTAGCTTCTTAAAACCTCGCATTAAGGTATCATTCAAACAGTAAAAATCAATGATGCTGGAACCTGTCCCCCCTCGACAAGTTGGCACCGCAGGCGCCAGCACGCGCAAATCCGCCAGGACAGGAAACTCCGACGCCTCCAAAGCTTCTGGGGTCAGGTTCCAATCGCCTGCACAAAAAGCAGGTCCAGAAACCGTTTGCATCATTCTGCCTAGCTCAGCGAGGATGGGGGCATTAGCCCCGCTAGGGCCTACCTGCGGGTAGAGGTAGAGGTTGAACACCGTGATGGCGGGCCAGCCTGGGAGGTCAACCTCGACTCGTTGTAGCCGGGCTGGAAAGAGACACTCAGCTCCAACTGCAGGTGGTCGAAGTCCGACTCCAGTCCGAACAAACACAGCGACACCAGCTCCAGTGTTGTGACCTGCCGTTGCTTTCGACGAAAGAGCTCGCATTGACCAACCTCGCGCAGCGCACCAGGAGTCAAGAGCTTCAAGATCCGCTTCAAGATGTCCGATCTCTTGCATCAAAATCACTTTCGCCGAACTCTTCTCGAGCCTCTTCTTCACTGTGCGTTTCCCACCGTTAGCGTTGAACGATTCGAACTCATGGAACGTATCATCGTGTTCAGCGTCTGCTGCAGGAACCGTTCCATGATGAGATAACTTGAAACCACTCACTCGGGGAAAATCGAACTTGGGATCACGCACTGTCGGATCCGCAAAACTGACGACGCCGCGCTCTAATGCCAGCGTACACGAAGAAGTGAATACCGTAGAACTTGTTGCCCTCGTAGCAGTAGACGAACAGGTGGGCCTTCCCTCCAGCGATTCCCTAGGCTGGGGTCCCTCTCCTCGCCCACTGCAAGCCTGAGCCTGCAGCTGCGGTGGGGGTGCCATCCAGCCAAGGGTCTCAGCCTTCTCAGGGTCAGGCCGCAACGCGGACGACGGGGAGGCCGTAGCACTGCAGGACGCCGAAGACGAACTCCTGCCAGACAGCCCCCACAGCCATCGCCGCAAACAGAAAGCGTTAGGAACTGGAACTGACTTTTGCACGCTTGACGGAGAACTCGGCAAGCTTTTGGCGAAACTGCTCTTTATCTCCTGCCAGGGCGAACAAAACCTCGTGTTCTGGTTCGGTGAGGTCCTCATACATGCGCTTCTCCCCTGCAGCTTGCCCATCATCGCCAGGCTTGGCTGCAGCGGCATCATCAGTAGGCTTACCATCACCACCGCCGTCAACATCCATCTTAGTGGGCAACTTAGAAGCCCTCTGCGTGAGTAAAGACTGGAGCGTCTTCCACTCGGGGCTCTGAAGGAAAGGGATGAGCTCTTTGGGAACCGCGTCTGGCTCGGACCCAAAATCAAAGAGCTGCGAGAGGTCGGGCGCCTGCTTCGCATCCTCGGTAGGGGTCGTGACATGCTTGGCCGTTTCAGCAAATTCGACCTCCAGCGCCTCCACTTCCCTTTGCTTTGCCACAATCTCATCCTGTCTTTTCGCGATCGACTCACGAAGTCCTTCAATCTGCTTCTGCTTTTCACTAAGCTCATCTTGCACCTTCTGCAACGATGTGCGTGCCCGACTGAGGTCCTGCGCTGCACGTCTGTGTGCAGTCGTAGGGGATCGCAACTGCTTGTGCTGGTTGCGAAGATCTTTGAGCCGCTCTTCGATCGGGGTCTTGATACTTTCATTACCGCTGTTGCAGCGGAGTCGCTTAAGCACATCGTCCAACTCATTGATCTCTTGCATGATGGCATCTCGCTTGGCACCGTTGTCAGCCTTCTCCTCAGACTGTGCGTCTGTGCCTCCAGCTGTGGGCGGCTCCGAAGCATGCCATGGCGGCTTGCCCCCCGTGCCAGAAGGCCTGGCTGCACCACCAGGTGCCGCTGGCGGGGTGCCTGACTGCACGGCCTTGAGCACCTGCGCCAGCTGGTTCTCGAGCCGCTGGAGCTTTCCGTTGTCAGCGCCGCCGTCGCTACCCTTGCCCTTCGATCCGTTACCACCTTTACCTTTTGACTTTGCATGCGAGGGTCCATTCTGCGCCCAAGCTGCTGCATTCTCTTTCGCTCGTTGAACAACCCTGGACGGGGCTGGATTACCGCACTGACACACCACTCGACTCGCCCAATTCTGGGCCGCTCCACAACGGCCGCACCCCCAGACGGGGTATCTCGGTCCAGGGAGAACCGCCTCCTGCCTGGCAGGTGGCGCCATGGGCCAGCCGTAATGGTGAGCAAAGGTCGCGCGGGCTGAAACCGCTATACGTTATGAGGAAGGATTCGGAGGTGTTGCCTCCGTGAAAGTGGTGAGGGCCGCTGCTCCCTCGCGCCAAAAAGCACTCCTGTCCAGAGCCACCGCTACGGACTTGAGCCAAAATGGCTTGAGCCAAAATGGCTACGGAGGAGGAGGAGGAGGAGGAGGAGGAGGAGGAGGTGGAGGAGGTGGAGGAGGAGGAGAAGGATGTCGGGTCGCCTAAGCCCTTCGGAGAAACCCATCCAGGGGAGGCGGCCGAGGAGGAAAGAAAGACTCCTTCACCTCGATGGCGCGGGCGAGGACGCCGCTCTCGTTGAGCTGGGCCACCCTCTGCGCGATCGAGGAGCCCTGGCGCCACCGGGCGATGGGCAGCGGGGTCCCGGGCGGGGCCGAGGACGCAGGGGGTTGGGGTGGGGCGCCCGCGCTGCTGCTGATCACACAGTGGCCCCCTAATACTCTTCCTTCCTCTCGCTGCCTTCTCCCTCCTCCCGGCTCGCCGCCTTTCTCTCTCCCTCCACTCTCCTTTCCTCCTCCTCCTCCTCCCTCCTCCTCCTCCTCCCTCCCCCTCCTCGTCCTCCTGCTTCCTCCCCCTCCTCGTCCTCCTCCTCCTCTTCTTCTTCCTCCACGATTGTGCCAAGACGGCGGGGGTTTTGGTTTCTGTCGCCGCCTGAACCGTTCGAACTTGCAGAAGAATGTGCCGTGATGAAGAGTTACCGGATTTCTGACAGGCTGACACAGTGCGGATCGGAGATGCCCCTTAGGTGCGCGGAGCCTGCTACAATGTGAGGAGGATGGAGCTGTGCCCGCGGGGGCCAGGCAACATGGGGCTTGCACCTCCGATGAAATGGAGGTTCGGAAACGGATAACGCGTCCTCGCCGTGTGGTTGGGCTTCGATGCTTCGGCATTGAAGCGCCAGAGGTTGTCTTGGCAAAGTATTTCCTGATCCCAGCCGGGAGCACCGCATGAATTCGACAGTACTTCTACACGAACAAGACGTACCTGCAAGTTTTCACAAAGTATGCCTGCCGGACTCGGGCCATTTCTAGATGGCAGCGGCAATGACCGCACGGACAGCAGCCGGCCCTGGGCTGGACTCTACCTCTCTTCTTCCTGGCCCGACGGATGTCCAGGGCGGCGTGGCTTTCTCCAGGGACCGTCCTGGCTCCGCCAGCGGGGCGCACACACCGCCTTTCACGAGGTGTCCTGGGATGGCCGGCCGGCGTCCGCGGGATTTACCTTCCCCGGCCAGCCGGCTTGGGCAAGACTTGAGACAAGGCGTGATCTTCCTCAATTTCGCGTTCTTCATCTGGGGTGCCATCCGGCGCTCCTCTCGGACATTGACTGTTCGGCGTCCGTTGGTTGGAGTATTCTGCCCGGCTGAACGGGGCATGGCTTCCGGGGAGGCGTGTTCTTCCACTTCTACGTCCTCTTCTCCTCGCTCCTCGACGCCGTCTGCGTGCAGTCGGCGTTACTCTCGGACAGTGGCCGTTCGGCGCCGGTCGAACGGGACAGGACTTCGTGGCGTGATGTTCTACATTACGCCCTTGTCTCCGCGATCCTCGTCGCCTTCTGCGTGCAGTTGGCGTTGCTCAAAGAAATCCGCCGGCCCCCTTGTGGGGCCACCAGGCTGCGAGGCACGTGATTCGCAGTTTCCTGTACCAGTTGTAGTTTGTAGTGTCCAGTGTTACAGTTCTGCTTCTTGCTGGTTACTGTAACTAGTTGATTGACCGCGCGAGGGGGGGGGAGGCCCAAACAGGATTTTTTAGCACCCCCTGGGCGCGTTGTCTGAATTGCTGGGGGGGCTCGAAATCGACACCCCTCACGCAGATCCGCGGGGTCAGGGTCCAAAAACACAGGGGATTTGCCACATGTTTGAAATTCGGTGCCACCCCTCACGCAGATCCGCGGGGTCAGGGTCCAAAAACACACGGGATTTGCCACATTTCTGAAATTCGGTGCCACCCCTCACGCAGATCCGCGGGGTCAGGGTCCAAAAACACATGGGATTTGCCACATTTCTGAAATTCGGTGCCACCCCTCATGCAGATCCGCGGGGTCAGGGTCCAAAAACACATGGGATTTGCCACATTTCTGAAATTCGGTGCCACCCCTCACACAGATCCGCGGGGTCAGGGTCCAAAAACACAAGGGATTTGCTACATTTCTGAAATTCGGTGCCACCCCTCACGCAGATCCGCGGGGTCAGGGTCCAAAAACACATGGGATTTGCCACATTTCTGAAATTCGGTGCCACCCCTCACGCAGATCCGCGGGGTCAGGGTCCAAAAACACAGGGGATTTGCTACATTTCTGAAATTCGGTGCCACCCCTCACGCACATCCATCGCAAGGCGTGGTAACCCAAACTGCGAGTACTCCCTCGGCCCTTTAATCCCAAGGTGTGGTAACCAAGCTCGTAAACCATACACGTCTTACCAATCGCCCTGTGTGGTAACCTCTCTTGTGATATCTTGTGATCAGTTGGTTTTGCCGATTGCGAATCGGCCTCGCATGAAGTTCCGATACTGCTGCACGACAGCGCCAAAGCCTCGTGACTTAGCTCTTCCATGGCCCATTCTCCGAGAGAGGGGGCCGGCGGCAGGGGGCGAAGCCCTTACGGATTTCAGCGACCTTCCAGTCGCTCGCACTTGCACGCTCAGCCTCCAGCCACCTGTGCCTGTAGAATCGGACAGGGCGGAGTTCCATCGAGCTCGTCTGCCCTTTTTGTTTTTTGTTGTTTGGGGTGTAAGACCGTGCTTCGCACCGACATCTTGCCTCATCTACACACCTACCGAGGTTCGGAAACGGCGAACAACGTTAAGATCTCTTGCTGGATTTCCTCGAAACAATGACTCGGAACCCGAGTTGAAATTGGCTCGACACAATTGGACAGCGAGCGCTTCGTGATGGACTTTCCCGAGCAGATGTCATGGAACCCGGTTCGAAGCCGGTTCGAAACACTAGGAATTCCAACGATTCGCGCAGACCTCCTCGAAAATATGATTTGGAACCTGGTTCCGAAGAACTTCGTGAACGGCGACACAAGAGCACCACAAGTGCAGCATGTGGGCCAAACTTTCATCGCGCCAATGAGCCCATGAGTGCGCCGTGGGCCTCCTCCCCCGCGGCTGTCAGCGGGAGATGGGCCATGGGCGCCCGCGCCCGCGCCGCTGCAGCGCCGAGGCGACACGAGCCTGACGCGCCGACACGCCTGGTGTGGGCCCGTCTCCCTGCCGATCGGGCGCAGTCTTGATCGGGTGGGGGCGGGGCGTGGGCGGCAGTGGACGGGAAGCGTGCGACGGAGGAGAAGGAGGAGAAGGAGGAGGAGGCGGAGGAGGAGGGGGAGGAGGAGGAGGAGGAGGAGGGAGGAGGAGGAGGGACGAGGAGGAGGAGGAGGAGGATGAGGCGGAGGAGGAGGAGGAGGAGGAGGAGGAGGAGGAGGAGGAGGAGAGGAGGAGGAGGAGGAGGAGGAGGAGGAGGAGGAGGAGGAGGGAGGATGATGATGATGAGGAGGAGGAGGAGGGAGGAGGTGAGGAGGACGAGGGCGGGGGGGGGGCGTTGGCGGCTGTGGACGGGCAGCGGGGGACGAGAGGGTGGCCGATCGGGCACCATCTTGATCGGGTGGGGGGGGCGGGGGGCGGGGGCGGGGCGTGGGCGCCAGTGGCAAGGCGACGGCCGGATTTAGTCTTACAGGCGGCTCTTGGACGAAAAATAAAAAAGAGCACAAGAATGTTCAAGCATAGCCAAGAATAGTTTTAAACAACATCGGCACCATACTGCTATGCCTTGACTATGTTTGAATTTTCCTTTCTAGAGGGAGAGGCCCGACTTCAGGCCAGCTGGACGGATGGACGGAGGACGGCCGCAGACGTCCAGCCGCCCACCTGGCCGTCGCCTGGCCCTCGGGCCGCCTCGGGGCCGCTGCCCCTCGCGGGCCCGCCACGGGGGGGGGGGGCGCGGGCCGAGGGTGCATCCGAGGCGGCGGCGCACCTTCTGGGAGGCTGCTGGGAGGGGGGGGGAGCGGACGGCGTCACACTCGCAGGGTCGCCGCTCCGCCTGCGCAACCCCCAATTCCTACCTCCTGCGTCTCCGCCTCCCTTCCCCCCTCCGTCCTCCCTCCACAATGACGCAATATGCCACTCTCCTCTCTCCCCGGGTGACGTCCGGGAAATGGCCGGCCCTCCTCCGCGTATTGGCATTTGCACACAAGATTCCCGGGAAAAGGGTTTTCGCTGGAACTTGCTTTCGGAGAGCTGCGCTCGTTCCGAATCGTGCTCCCGCTGCAACGCTGGCCTCATTTCCGCGCTTCCGCTCGTTCCGAACCGTGCTCCCCTGCAGCGCTGGCGTCATTATTTCGAGCGCCGTGCCACGGCATGGTTTTCGGGTCTTCCAAATAAGCCTCAAAATCCAAAGCATGGCCTCCCGAAAAAAACCATCGGAAGTGATTACACATTCGGTGCCGATTCGTTGATTTTGGGGTCGCAGAAGCCCCCCCCCACTTTGGGGCGTCGCCTCGCCATTTTATGTAATGCTACGCGTTGAGATTGATCTTCAAGACCATGCTGTGCCATGCAATGCTATGCCATGCTACGAAGACATCCGATTGTGCGAATAGAGAAGAGATCTACGCCATGGTAAGGGATGGAACGTCAGATACGCACCTAGCTTGTCTCTCTCCCCCTCCCCCCTTCCCTCCTCCCTCCCTCCCTCCTCCCTGCCTCCTCCCTCCCTCCTGCCTCTTCCATCCCTGCCTGGCTCGGTCGTCGCGTTCCTCGCCCGTACTCCCTCCTCCCCCAATCCTCTTGGCGCCCTCCCACGCGGGAGGCGAGGCGGACCAGGACAAAGGGAGGAGGGAAGAGGGGAGAATGCACCTCCTCCTCCTCCTCCTCCTCCGCCTCCTCCACTCCCACTCGGTTTCCTCCCCTCCTCTCCCGGCTCTTCTCCCAACGCGTTCTCCCCGTGGTGCCGCAGCCTGGTCCACGAGCGGGATGTGCACGTCGTCCTCCCCCGCCAGCGACGCAGTCTTGCGGATGTACTCCGTGGGATCGTCTATGCGGTGGGCCTGCACCTGTCCAGCCAGTCGAGAAAAAACACGGGGGCAGGGCGGCCGACGGAGCACAGCTGATGACACACGGGGGATTGACACGACCGACGGCGACCAGTAGGGTGCCTTCCCATGTAACGCCTCCCCTGTCGACCTGACCCCCGAGGTGGCGTCTGGTTCGGATGCAGCTGGGCGCGTGGGCGGTATTACAAAGCTTCGGCCAGCATGCTGCACGCCCCCCCAAAGCACGCTTGGCTCTGATGAAGTGGATGACAGTCTGTCAGAAACGACACGCTCTAAGATCAGGTTGGCGGCGTGTCCGTCAACCCGCCTGCGATGGTCTCCAAAACGGCCAATGTTGTTTCCAAGACAGCTACACACAAAAGCCGCGCCCTGACGGCGCATTGGCAAGATCTGGCTGAAAACACATGCGAACCTGCATGCACGAAGGCGTGAACAGTTGCGACCGCTAAGCCAGCCCAGTGCCTCGGGGGGCTATCGTTGTACCCTTTGCTCCAACGTAATGCGAGGGATAGCTGCGCGGCGCGATGGCTACGATCGCCACACAAGGATCCAAGGTGGCCAAAAGATGCCTCCAAGACTGGCTGAGATGCACCATCAAGATTTGGCAAGACGGCCCAAGAGGCCTCCAAGACGGCCCAAGAGGCCTTCAAAAGGACATCCAGAAAGGCCCGAAGAAGCAAACATCCGTTATGTTCCTTCGGTGTTTGGAGGATGTGGGCGTTTGCTAATCTTTGGCGTTCCGACGACCCAAAACGGCCCAGAAGCCACCAAAATGGCCCCAAGGGAGCCCAAGAGGCCTCCGAGATGCCCCCCCACCAAGACGGTACCAAGATGACCCCAAGACGGCCCAGGAGACCTCTCCAAGACGCCCAACATGGCCTCCAAGACGGCCCTGAAGCGCCTCAAAAGAGCCCTTAAATTGGCCCAGACAGGTAACGGAAAGAGCGAGGTAAGAGTGATGACGTTGAGTTGGGACGACGCCCTTAAGGGAGGGGTCCAAAAGAAAGTCTAATGGCCGTTTTCGGGGTTCCATCTGGTTTTTGCCTGTGTTTCGGGTTCCCCTCCAAGACGGCCCAAGAGCGCTCCCAGAGAGTCCAAGACCGCCCAAGACGGCCCAAGAGGCCCCCAAGAGGCCCCCAAGAGGCGCCCAAGGGGCATCCCAAGACTGCCCCAAGAGGCCCAAATCATTGACTCTCCTTAGGAAAACGTGTTTTCGCATATACGGCTTTTCGGCTTTCACGGCGTCGACGACGGCCCAAGAGGCCCCCAAGACCGCCCCAAGACGGCCCACGAGGCTCCCAAGAGACCCCCAAGACGGCCCAAGAGAACCCCAAGATGGCCCCAGAGGCGCCCAAGACGACCCAAGAGGGCCCCAAGACGGCCCCAAGAGGGAGACCGCGAACCGAAAAGTCTAGCCTTTCGCCCCAAGACGCTCCCAGGAGGCCCCCAGAGCCTCCCAACAAGCCCCCAAGAGGCCCCCAAGAGGCGTCCCAAAAGGCCAAAATCATTGATTCCATTTGGGAAGACGTATATTTGTAGCATACACGGCTTTTCGGCTTTCACGGCGTTGAAGACGGTCAACGAGGCCCCCAAGACCGCCCCAAGACGGCCCAAGAAGCTCCCAAGAGGCCCCCAAAACGGCCCAAGAGGGCCCCAAGACGGCCCCAAGAAGGGGGACCACGAACCCAAAAGTCTAGCCTTTCGCCCCAAGACGCTCCCAGGAGGCCCCCAGAGCCCCCCCAAAAGCCCCAAGAGGCCCCCAAGAGGCCCCCAAGAGGCCCCCAAAAGGGCTCCAAAAGGGCCCCAATAAGACTCCCACGAAGGCCCAGAGACGCCAAATAAAGAGCGATCGGTAACGCAAAAAGCTCTTCACACCAAGGCTCCCAAGAGCGAACGGGGACGTACACAAGCTGATAAGACCAAGGCTCCCAGCAGAGAGCGGTGACGTAACAAGTTCCTGACACCAAGGCCCAGCCATGGCTCAGGAACGGGCGGCAACGCAAAAATCTCTGAACAGCAAGGCTCCCAAGAGCGAGGGGTGACGTAATAAGCTCTCAACACCAAGGCTCCCAGTACGAACGGTGGTGTGCGTCATTTCGGTTTCTGTTGCTGCAGCGCTCTTTCCGTTTCCGTGCCGGCCCAGGTCCCCAAGACGATTTCCGACGGCGTCTAACGGGCAAGGCGCGCCCTCAGACGGCCAAAGAGCTTCTCAAGGAGCCTCCAAGGACCCCCAAGAGGCCAAAGGAAGCCCCCCACGAGGCCTTCAAGAGGCCTCCCCGCGAGGCCCGCAGGAAGCTCCCAGGAGGCACAAAGGTGGCCCCAAGAGGCTCCCAAGAGGCCTCCTACTCCTTTTTCGTTCCTCTCCTATTCTCCTTTCTCCCCAACGTGTGCCCCGAAGGGTTTGCACAATGGCTGGGGGGACACATCGTCCGATAGCGTGGCCGAGCTCTGGCCGCAACGATCGGCCACACAGGCACTTCCCAAAGGGCAGGAGGCGGCGGTGATTGGCCGGAGGCGTCTTCGATCCGCCGCCCCCTGTGTTTCTCACACGTGTGTTTGACGTGCTCAGCGATTTACAGATCAAGACCCTTCAAGAAGGTTCCCAGAGGCCTTCGTCACAATCCGGCCACACCGAGAAACTGGAAAGCAACCTCCTCCGCCTCCAAGACGCCCAAAATGGTAAGACGGCAAAGATGGCCCAAGATGGCCCCCCAGACGCCAAGACTGCCAAGATGGCCCCAAGACGGCCTAAGATGCCCTCCAAGCAGCCCAAGAGGCCCCAAAGACGCCCCAAGATGGATCCAAGAGGACATCCCGGAGGCCAAAATCATGAATGTTTCGTTCGTTCGTCGCGCAATGTAGCGTTCTCGCCGTTTCGTGTCTCCGACGCTCCAAAGCAGCCCCTATGGCCCCCACGAGATCGCCCCAAGACTGCCCAAGAGGCCCCCAAGAAGCCCGCAAGGCGGCTCAAGAAAGCCCAAGACGGCCCAAGAGGCGCTCAAGAGAGCCCGAAGACGGATCCACATACGTACCTCCAAGACGACCCTAAATCCCCTAGAGGGACCCACTTCTTTCCAGAGAGGCCCCAAAGACAGCTTCCGAAGACCGAGAGGTACCGTAGAGGCCCCCACTAGCCCCCAAGAGACCCCCAAGAGGCCCCAGGAGGTTCCTTCGGATGCCCCAGGAGGCTCCCAGGAAGCCCCCCTCAGGAGGCCCCAAGAGGGCCTCAAGAGGCCTACACTGTCTTCTTCTCTTCCTCCTCGTCCTCCTCCTCCTCCTTCTCCTCCTCCTCAGTCTCCGTCCTCTCCTCCTCATGTCTGCTCCTCTTCCAAGTGTTCACCCAAGGGGTTCCACAATGGCTCGCCAGACTTTGGCCCAACATGTTGCAGCATGGCTGTTTACAAAAGGCAGGGGGCGGCGTTGGTTACTCGTTGGCGTTTTCGATAAATGTACCCTCCCTCCTCCTGCCTCCTCCGCCTCACCTGCCTACCTACCGACCTGCCGATCAGCCGAACTACCTCACTACCTACCTACCTACCTGCCGACCTACCCACCTACCTACCTACCTACCGACCTACCTACCTACCGACCTACCTACCGACCTACCTACCTACCGACCTACCTACCTCCTCCTCCTCTCCCTGTCTACCGCTTCGAAACAAAAATATGGCTGTTCGGGGCCACCTCACGTTCCCCCCACTCTTCGGTGCAATGTGCTCCATCGACGTTCCATAGACAGTTGGCATGTGAGCGCCAGGCCCCATTGCGCAAGCCATTCGGTGTGCAGCAAGAGGGTCCTCGAATCATCGAATCCTCGAATCATCGGATCCCCTCCGCGCCCTCGCAGTCTGGATTCTGGGGCGCGATCCCGCGGATATGCGGTCACATGGATACGCACGTACTACGCAAGGCATCTGGGGAAAAAACGCCCCTCACGCGGGGTCGCGGCCCAGGGGCCTGGCCCGCGAGGCCGCGGATACGGCTATGTTGCGGCTGCCCGCCGGGTCAGCGCCTCCAGCTCCCGGAGCAACACCATGGCGTGCGCCACCTGCGGACAGAGCACGCGATGAGCCCGCCCTGGCCCGCCCAGCGCGCGCAAGGGGGGGGGGGATCGGGGAGGGAGGGAGGGAGGGGGGGAAAGGAGGCAGGGGAGGGAAGGGGAGGAAGGAGGAGTAGGAGGAGAAGGAGGAGGAGGAGGAGGAGGAGGAGGAGGAGGAGGAGGAGGAGGAGGGAGGAGGAGGAGGAGGAGGAGGAGGAGGAGGAGGGGGAGGAGGAGGGAGGAGCAATCGTACCAAATGAGTTCGTGGGACGGCGCGGCGGCGAGCTAGAGACCAGTGGCGGCCTTCGCAGCTGCCAGAATAGCAGTGACATGTTGGTGTGCTGGGAACGCTCCCGCGCACCTCACACTCTGCCTTGAGCTTGCGATGCAAGCTTGTGGTACATGTAAGACGCCAAGACATCGATCACATGCAGACGGGCACGGGGATACCCCCGCTCTGAACCTGGCTCCATGCCCAGCCCGAAGCGAGCAGTGCTGGGGGAGGCGGGCAAGTGGCCACGAGGAGCGCAGGCAGGCGAAGGAAGCGGGGGCACAGAGTGCAGTGGCCGAGCTCGTCACGAGCGGGGGCCCCGGATCCCAACGGACAGGGCCCCCACGCCCGCCATCAGATGGGCCCGGGTCGCACATCGAAGAAGAGCGACAGTCTGATCTCGGCACGCACGGCTTTACAGTCGGAGCGTTGACCCAAGGAACCCTGAATAAGGAACGAGGCCCCTTCATCCACAAGTTGAACTTCGATTTCCCATCGAAAACCAAAGGAAAACCCGAGGCAAACTGTGAAGCAATCAAGGAACACGGAGCCCCTCCCCAACGAAAAGGGTTCCTTCTTCAGGGCCCCGACTGTACGCCCGACCGTACTGAGTATTCAGCCACGCCACGCGCGCCCAGACGACGCCGGACCAAAACGGGCGAAGCCGTCCTCGTCCAGCAGCTGCGGTGGCCGAGAGGTCCACGCTCCCGCGGGCGTGCCGCGGGGCTTGGCGGGGCCGCCAAGCCATGGCTAGGAGCCGAGCGGAAGTGGTCCGGGCGCCGGCCAAAGGCGGGCCCATGCCCGGTCGGGCGGAGTCCTCGCCGCCATGCTGCGTACAGTCGGGGCGTTGACCTAAGGAACCCTAAATAAGGAACGAGGCCCCTTTTTTCCATAAGTTAACCTTCGATTGCCTGTCAAAAACAGAAGGAAAGCCTGAGGCGAGCTGTGAAACACTTAAGGAACGCGGAGCCCCTCCCCAACGAAAAGGGTTCCTTCTTCAGGGCCCCGACTGTAGCGCTGCCCGTCGCTGCCTGATCTCGTCGTCTGGGAGTTGTCACTGTACCGACCTTGCAGACGTGCTGCAGCGGATTATTGCGCGGATCCTGTCAGCGCAAGACCCATTAACAGCGAGGGAAAAATGAAGTGAAGTTCGCGTGGACTTGTTTTAGTCTTCATTCTTGGCCCAAAAACTCCGCTCGAAATTCGCTTCGAAATCCAAAACGAAATTCTCCAGGACATTCGAGGCCCACCCCATCGTTCTCCGAGCGAAATCCGCCCTGGGATGTTGGCGCCATGAGAAGTGGGGGGGGCCAGGATTACATGCGACGACGAAGGAGGGAGGGCATGACATCAGGGAGCACAGAAAGCCAGAACGACCGAGCAAGCACTCGCCTTGGGCGGGGGCGACGGCCGTACCGTCTGGCAGCACGGAGCTCCACGATGGAAGGCAGCGCCGTCTTGCCAGGCGGGCCGGGGAAAGCCCATGGGAAGAGTGGCAGAGAGCGAAGAGCAGTACCTACTCGGCTATGCTGATACGACGATTCCTCCACGACTCAGGCGCAGATGGCCCCTCTGATTAAAGCCACGCGGTGCCCATGCACCCAAGCATGTTCTCGCAGCTGCGCTACAGCGACCACCCGCCCCCCCCACCGACCTCGCTTTTTAAAATGAGGTGTGCTGTCGGCCATGCCTGCGTAGCGGCGGTCGTGCGGAGCGAGAGGGTGGCCGAGGTGAGCTAGTTTCCGATGCTCAATAACTCAGCTAACGCGAATGCGCCTGGGGGGGAGACGCAGGAGGCGCTGGAGAACGTGGCGCTCAGCAGAGAGCACAGCTGCAGGGAGGGGGAAGAGTTGGGATAGATAGTGGCACACTGGCAGAACCCCCACGTTATAGATCCCACAGCTACCCTCCCTAGGGCCCCTGGTGAGGGACGTTTCCATAATCGTGCTCTCCTGCTCTTCCACTGGAACTTCCACTTTCGCACGGCGCCGGTCCACTGATCTTCCAGACCAGCCTCCGGGCCAACCAGAGCCCCCAGAAAAGGGAGCGCATCGAGCAATCTTGAACGTACCCCACGCTGTGACTAGCACCCGGAGGAGCTGGCGCATCTGCCAGGCACCTGCTTCTGTGAGCCATTGCCCCACTGGAGCCAAGACGCATTTGGCAGGCGGAAGCTCCAGCGTGGCGACACCTTTTCGGCCGAGACGAAAGGTGGAAGCAGGAGGGGGAGGTCACGAACGGAGGGGAGAGTCGGAGAGAGGAGCCCACATCGTCGGCACAAGCGCCGTTTAGCGGCGGCACGCTTAGGAGGTGCCAGGTCTGGGCCGTCTGCTCCTCAAGGTGCCTCAAGAACGGGTCCATGGCGGAGGAGGAGCGGGAGGAGGAGGAGGAGGACCAGGGAGAACCCAAGACTCATCATCGATGTTGAAATAAACTCTCTCCCCGAGCTTCCATATCACAAGTCCCTACAAGGATTCATGTCCGCTGAGGGAAGTGCACCGTTGGGAGACAACTGTTTGAAGATCCTGAAGCGTGCCCAAACACCAATGTCGGGACTTCAGCGCCATGAATCAACATGACTGTTGTCTGTTGGCGATCCTGAACCGTGGCAGAGCACCACCTTTGACACTCCGGCTACGCCCTAACAGTCACAAGACGTTTCAAAAACCGTTGTTGGTGCGTTACGCATGGAATTTCCTGATATTCTTGCACCTGTTGAAGACGAGTGTGCGAAGCACTGAAACGAGAGCCACATGTTGAAAACAAGCCGCCCTCCATCTGCGAAGCGGTTCCCAGCTTTGAAGCTTCAGGACCGCGCGTGGTAAGGAAATCTCAGGCGAAACGCCCGGGCCGCCCTTCACACTGGCCTCGAGGTGCGACAGGGGGGGGCTTACTAATAAGGAAGAACAGTGGAGGGAGGAGGTGGAGGAAGAGGACGAGGAGGAGGAGGAGGAACCCTGGCTTCAAGAATCACCTCCAGCAGGGCAAAGGTGGATGGCAGAGGGGAATGCAGGACGGGGAGGAGGAGGAGCAGGGGAGACGGGCAGGGGAGGGGGAACGATGATGTCGGATGTAGGATGTGGGATGAGGCGGAAGAGAGGATAATCAGTAGGATAAGGAGGAGGAGGAGGAGGGAGGAGGAAGGGACGGTGGGAGGAAGGAACGAGGAAGAGGAGGAGGCTTCCGCTCGCTTTCATTCCCCTCCTCCCTTTCCCGCCTCCTCCTCCTCCTCCTCCTTCTCCTCCTCCTCCTCCTCCTCCCGTCTCCCCCCTCCTCTCCCCCTCGCCAACATCTGCCGAGCTACATCTCGCCGTTTATATGGCTGCATGGGACGCGGGCGCGTATGCGAATGAGGGGGAGGCGGACGAGGTTGAGGAGGCTGAAGTGGTGGATGATCAGGGGCGGGCGCGGTGGAAACGGGTGATTACATATATACATATATATATATACACATATATATATATACACACATCACCAACCTGCCTTCCCGTCCCCATCTTTTTACGTTTCATCCCTTACCAAAGTCCTGCGTGCAAGGGGGGCTGCCAGCGCAAGACCCCCCATCCCTGAGGGACCCCGCGCCTTAGAGGGGCGGAAGCGCGAACGCGAATCCGAACCCCCGAGGGGAGGGCGGCAGCGCGAACGCGAGTCCGAACCCCTCTCTAGAGGAGCGGCAGCGCGAACGCGAGACCGAACCCTCCTCAAAGGAGCCCCCCCCTTTCCCCAATTTTGGTAGGGAAGGGCACGGGAGGGACCGAGGCGGCTGCGGGGGGGGCGGCATCGGGAGAGACGTTCCAAGGGGGCGTGCCAGGGGAGATAAATCGCATGAGAAACCCAAGGATAATGATCACCAACCTGCATTCCCGTCCCCATCTTTTCACGTCCCATCCCTTGCCAAAGTCCTGCGTGCAAGGGGGGGGCTGCCAGCGCAAGACCCTCCCTCTCTGAGGAGCCCCACGCCTCAGAGGGGCGGAAGCGCGAACGCGAGTTCGAACCCCCGGAGCAAGCCCCAGAACCCCTCTCGAGGAGCGGCAACGCGAATACGAGACCGAACCCTCCCCAAAGGAGCCCCCCCCCTTCCATGCACCCCACTCTGGTTTACCGTCTCGATTCCCTAGGGTGGTTGGGGGCCGGGAAAATGCTAACAGCGAAGCTGACCAAGTATACGCAAGCTGATCGGAATGGCGGCCCGACCTCTCCGTCGACTTACCCAGCACCCCTTTCCCAGCGGGACAGAGGGCCAGGGGCAGAGTCTGCGTCTCGCCCCCATGCTGAGTCTGAGGGTAAGCCAAGGGGATGGCCGGGTCGCCCTCCAATCTTTTCTGCACGCTCGTGGATCGGGCGGCCCCCCAGCCCAAAGCCGCGAGCAACGTAGCCCTCCTTCGCCCGTGGGCAAGGGGGGGGGCCCGAGGCAGACGCCCAGGCCTGCCTCGAAGGGTTGCCCAGGGGTTTGGCTGGGCGGCCGCCTGGCCCCTTCCACTCTGTTTTAGCGCACGTCATGATTGAGAGCTGCCGCCAGGCGGCAGAATCTGCCCAGATCCACTGCCCACTGGCCCGAACGCGTTCTGCAGCATAGTCTGCGCACTGTCCGACATGTCGAGCCTCGCCGCGGCAGTGCCCTGCCATCTGCCCATGACCTGAGCGCGGCCCATATTGTTGCAGCGGCGGTAGTGCAAGGTCGCGCCGCCGCGTCGCAGGGAGCGCGGCACGCAGCGATGCTGCAGCAGGCCCAAGCACCGCAGCAGATCCCCGAACGCGCGGCGACAGAACTCCACGGACGACCGAAAGACGGGCTCATCTGGCGGAACCCGGCGAGTCAGAAACTGCGCGAACCTCACCAGCCGCGGGTCACGAAGCGCAACCGACTCCTCACAGTGCCGACGAACACCTGACTAGGTCACTGGCAGCGCGAACGCTAAGCTGAGACCATCACTGCTGAACTGGAGCTGCCACCGGCGCAAGCTGAGCAACTCCGCGGAGCGAAGAAAGGCCGCGTAACCCAAGACGAGAAGCACCGCCGCATCATTGCTTGACCACGAGCGCGCCACGCTCGCCAAGGCCATCAGGACATATTCTGGCATGGGTGTGGCGCGATGAGGAATTTTCGCCCGCTGCCAGGCCTTAGGACGATTCCAAGAGCTGCGTAGTATTCTCTTGCTCCGCAGGAAGAACTGAACGCCAGAGATGGTAGAACCTGCATCGCCAGCTGGCCTCCCAGCGGCCCAAAGGGCCACACTCCACTCACAAAATTTGATATCAAGCTGCTCAACTTCTGACTCCACGGGCACGCCGTGAGACTGCACCCAGGAAGTGAAAGCCAAAACCATATGATGCTAACGGCGTAGCGTTCGAGGTTGCACCAAAGTGCGCGGAAACTGCCGAATATTTTTGCGCACCCGAACTCGGGCCACCAACCCTTGCTCATACTTCGAGAGCCTCCGCTGCGGCATGATTGGACACTGGGATGCCACCGCCCCTCGACGGGTCGTCGGCAGGATTATTGTCCGTCTCGGCGTGCCCGTAGATCGGCCGCGCAGAAGCTGCCCGGACCAGAGCCGATATCCCCTTGACAACCGCATTGAGCACATGGGAAGAAGAGTCCCCTCGATATCACACCAATAACCGCTTGAGAATCCATAAGATGGGGCAACTTCGCATACTGATGGTGGCAAACACGGAATCACCAACGTAAAGCAGCCAGCGTGCTGAGAACCTCCAGCGGAGTGATATGGCTCTTCCACCGCCAACGCCAGACCAGGACTGTCTCCCACGACCAGCGCGCCACGCTGATGGGCCTACGGGGCCGCGGGTCGGGGCGCATGATCTCCAGCGAGTCCAGCCGCGCATCAGAGCCTCGTACTTCAGCACGCCTCACCATCTCCTCGGTCATCTGCACGCTCATGTCGTGGCGAGCCTCAGGACCGCTCAGGTTTCTTTGTGGCGGACCAGCACGCCCTCGTCGTTGTCCGACGCCATCCGCACCAAGCCCTCCGCCGCGTCGAAGCCGCCACCAAGCTCCCGCAGCTGCTTCGCGCTCGGGACCATATCTAAGCACTGCTGGCGGTGAGCCCAGTGGCCCCAAATCCAGGCCACTACGGCGCACTGGAACGAATTGCCAAGCGACGCGCAGCGCATGACCTCCAGCTCGTGGGACTCGCGGAACCTGATCGCCATGGCCGTCGCCGTGCGCCCAGGGGGGAAGTCCATCAACATCTCCCGCTCGAAAGAGTCCGCGGTCTCTAGCTCACATCCATGCCAGCACATGCAGTGATCGTCCCTGAACTGATATGGGGCGTAGCAGTAGCCGTGGGAACGCCGGCAATCAAGCTCCTCGGGCGAACGCTGCGCCACGCCCTTGGGCTTGGGCCTAGCGCGTGCCCTAAGGATGCAGCTGGCGAAGGTCGGCAGTCTCTGCCCCTCGCAGCCTGCGCCACACCACTCGCGACCCTCACGAAGCCACCGCCTGAAGTCCTCTGAAACTCGTGGAATCGTGACCTTCCTGACCCCCTGCTGCTCGCCCACGGCGCCCTGCCACTGCGTCATCAGCTCCACGTCGCACCAGCGCAGTCTCTCGCGGCAAGCATGCGAGATGTCGGCGGCCTCGACATACACCAGGCTCCAGAACCAGCGCCTGCGACATGGTCTCCCTGTCCTTCGTCTCCATGAACGACGCATTCTCGATCTGGTTGAAAAGCTGCACCTCTTCTAGGAACACCTGACAGATCAAGGACTGGACCCTCGAGATCTCGAAGAAGAGCCCAGACCGCGCACCTCGCAGCCCACATGTGTCCACGCTGAGGTGCGTCAGGTCCACGCAGGGCGCCCCTGCGCTCAAGCTGACCCAGCGAGCATGTGGAGCGCGATGTCGGACCCTTCTGAGATCCTTCTCCAACAGCCGCCGCGCGTCCCCGACCTCTAGCACGACGGGCCAAGCGTATCGCACCCTCTGCAAGCTGCTGCATCTGTCTCGGTCGAGGCGTGGACGGCCACGCTCAGAAACGACATGTCGAGGGCCATTCGGACGCCCCCGATGCCGTCGAACAGAAAGATCAGCACCCCCTTGTCCTGCAGCCCGCAGCCGCGTCGCGCCGCAATGCCGCGGGGCAGGAGCCGCACCGCTCGGCACACCACCCCCTTCTGCTCGCCGGCGCCCGACGCCATCACCACGCCGCTGACGGGAGCCCGCAGGTCGCACGTCATGAGCGGCCGCAGCCCCGGGGCGATCGTAATTTCCCTGAAAACGAAGCTTGGCAACCGACGCTCACCCTTCCAGGTGACCACGGCTCGCCACAGGTGGTCGACGGCCGACGCGGCCTCCCTGCGGAACATCATCGCGCGCACCCAGCGGCCCGCCAGCACCTGCAGCCGCCTCTGCGTCGCCTGCTCGCGGTCCATCGCGCACAGACTCAGGCTCACCAACTTATGCGCGAAATCTTTCGGGGGGCTGATCGCGCCCAGCTCCCGGTCCACATATTCGCCCAAGGCCTGGTTCTTGAGCGCACGGCCCACGGACTTGCCCTCGCTTCGCGGAACCCCCCGAGCGTCATATCTAGCCGTGGCCAGTCAAACGGCCTCAGGAGGGCCAGCGCACTGCAACGCCGACATCGCGACATCGTCGGCGACCTCCAAGAGGTCGCGGTTGTCGATGTAGACCTGCCAGACCACCCAGGATGGCGCCACTTGTGGCTCCTTCGCGTCCGCCTCGACATCTGTCGCCTTGGAAGGAGGAAGGCCACGATGCTGAACATCGCCGAGAGCCTGCCCCCGCCAGAGTCGCACCAACACATCGCCATGGCGCCGCTGCTCCAACCTGCAATGACAGATCAAGCGGCGCCCCGTCAACTCGCCGATGGCCTCCGTGAGATGGAGCGTCTCCCTGACGTGGGCCTCGCACTGCTTGATGGCTGACGTCCTAAGCATGCCCTGCGACACCTTGAAGGGAATCGCCCACTTGGAGAGGATGAAGCCGCATTTCTGGCCAGTGCGCCCGACGTAGACCGGCTCGTACCCGTCGTCGCAGGCGCGACCGACCTGCCCCCTCACAGGCACCCTCTCGACATCTCTCGACGTCCTCCTGATGCAGTGCTTCAACGTGATCTGGCTGCCATCGCCGTCGACCTTCGCGCCGTACTTCACGACGAGGAGGGGGGGCAGATCGAGACGCAGCTCCTGCTCCGCCGGCAGCGGCTTGACACCTGGGACCCACTCGCGCAGCAGTCCTGTGGATGCGCTGCATGATCCCCGTGGCCGAGACCCGGCCCGCGGGAATCACGGTCGCCGCCGTGAACACCTCGCCACCGCCAGGAAGCCCCAGCGCCGCGCGGCTGACAGGCTAGAACAGGGCCATGTACATGTGCCAAACCTCGGCTAGGCGACACACGTAGAAACAGCACGCCAGGTCCTCCGACGATGTCAAGAGCACCTCGCTGTCTCTCAAGATGAGGCTCTTCCACTTGCCCGCGGCCGGCAAGAGGCCCAGGTCGCCATCGGTGGTCTCCTGCATCCAGCTTCTGGGGATGATGTTCGTTACCTGGCGCTGCGGCCCCTGGCCGTCGTTGCGCCCAGACTTGCGCGCGCCGAAGAGGCCGCCCAACACGCGGCGCCCCCGCACCGGCGCGATGCGCTCCTCCTCAATTGGCACGAGGATCCCGCGGTCCAGCAGCTCGGCGGCGATCAGCTCCCACTCGAGGTCGCCCGCCCGCGCGCGCGGGGTCTTCGGCATCTCGCCAAGCTCTGCGGGGCCCTTGAGGATCCACTCCGGGTGCCCCAGCGCGCGGCGGACCCTGCCGTCGCTCGCCTCCGCGGCCGGCACCGACCCGCGGGCATCCTTCGGCGGCAGCGCCAGCATCAAGCGCCCCCTGTCCAGCTTCTCCGCGGGATGCACCTCTTCTCCTGTGTAGCTAGCCGTCGAAGACTTCAGCTCCGTCTTCCACTCCAGGATCGGCACCCTGTCGCTGCGCTGCTCCAGGAAGGCGCACACGCTGCGCGCCAGATGCCGCAGCGCCTTCACCTGCACCGAGCAGGCGGGGCCGAAGAGGCTTCGGCACGCGTCGTTCCTCAGTGACGGGCGCTTGCCTCCCAGGCGATACTGGAAGTTCAGCGCCTGCGCCCCCAGGCGCAACCGGCCTTTCATGTCCGCCTCCAGCTCCGCGGTCTTCGCGTGCGCGATGCGGTCCAGGACGAAATCCACCTTCAGCTCGCCGATCTGGATGAACACGCAGGGCAGCGGCATCGGGTCACGACGGCCGCCCACAGCGGGCAGTGGTAGGGGATGACCTTTCCGCTCATCAGATCAGCGGTATGTCCGTATTCTGGGGCCAGAAGCCCCGCCTGAAGTAAATCACGATGTGGCTTGTCAGCGTCCAGATGCACCGTAGCACGTCCAACCTCACGAAATGGTAACCCACAGAGCTTGTCCGTACCACGCAAGTCACCCAGATGAGGAAAAGCTTGAATTGATGACATCATGCAACAGTCCAAGAAGGCATCAGCACAAGCCTCTTTGCACGCTTCCCCAGCAAACGCGGATGGGGGTCGTGACCCCGGGCCCCCAGCTGCCCCCAGAGGTGTCGGAGCGGTCGCCGCGCTCCAGCTCCTCCAACATCCATGTCGCTTCTGGATCTTGCGTGGGCGCTTGCCTACGCCCATGCCAGTGCTCTTGCCGCGCCCCTTGCCCTTGTCGCGCTGCGGGCCGCTCGACCCGCCGCGGGCCCACGGTCGCTAACCTCCCTTGGCCGCCCCGCCCGCGGGACCCTGCCTGACTGGGCTGCGCTCCGCCACGGGATCAGCGAACATCGCGCGCCGTGGCGGGCTCTGCGCACGCGGCCCAAGGCGCGGGCCAGGCCTTCGACGCAGCCCAGAGCTCAGCCGGCGCGCCGCGGCCGCCACCAAGGGGGTCGGCGAGGGCGTCCGCGCGCGCCGAGGCGAGGGCGACGCCCTGGCTGGGCTCGGCGGGCGCGCCTCTGCGGTTGCCGCGGCCGTGGCGGGCTGCGCCCCAGCCCCTCGCCCCGCTGCCCCGCGGCCGCGACTTTTGCCCAATCGGAAGCGACCCTGCCGCCAGCGAGCCTTCCGACGCGGAGTCGCTGGCCGCGACGCCTCCTCGACCACCTAAGCTCCAGGCTTCTTCGAACGGGGTAGCGTCGCAGGGGGAGGCGCCCTGGTGCGGCCCCCCCCCCCCCCCCCCCCCCCTCGCCGAGCCCCTTGGGGTGCTTCCCATTGCTGCCCACCTTGCTCAGGCGCTCCTTCAGCTTGCCGCTGTCCGAGTAGGTCGCCACCGCCGACGCGAGTTCCCCCTGCGAGGCCAGCCCGGCGTCCGTGGAATCCACCAGCTCCAGGTGCTGCGCCACCTGCCAATAGCCGTCCATCGTCGCCTGCTCGACGGCCTTCAAGCGCCGCGTCAGCACGTTGCCCAGGCGCGGCAGCTCGCCGCGAGTGAGCGCGTTGAGGCGCTGTCCGATCTTCCTCATCTCGCGCGCGCCGCACCCCCATCTCGCTCTGAGGATGCGCCCCGTGCCACGCGCTCGTGATGCACTGCGCCACATTCGCGCTCAGGCTGTGCAGCTCGTCGTTGTTGTCGGCCCCGCCCCGCTGTGCCAAGTGCTCGCGGATCTGCTTCAGACCCGTGGCCATCGGCGCCCCTGGATCGGAACGCGCGAGGCGCTGTACTCGGCGGCTGGATCCAGCGGGTAAGGCCTCGTCAAAGCCCGACTCTTCTGAGGCGCCACGATCGCGATTGTTGTTCTCCCCGCGGCGTCTGCTGCGGCCCTCCAGCGCAGCGTCGGCCCTCTCGGCGAGTGACTCCGCCAGGGATCGCCTCCGCTTCAGCCTCTCTCGCAGATCGTGAATCACCTTCTTGAGCTGCTCCTCGGTCCTCGGGTTTCCGTCTGCGCCGTCGTCACCGCTCGAGCCTGCCGCAGGCCTCGCGCCGACGCCTGCTGCGCCAGCACAACCAACGTCGCCAACACCGGCAGCGGCGGCCCCGCCAGCGCCTCCTCCTGCCGCTGGGCCGTCGGCCACGGCAGCTGCGCCTGGAGCCCCGTCGTCCGCACCGAGCGCCGCCTTCAAGCGCACAGTGTCCGAGTGCACCACGTTCCTGTTGGGACACTTCGTCGCCAGATGGCATGTGCCCACAGCTTGCACGCATAGGTGCAACACCGAACCGCCCATGGCGAACAGCCCCTGCAGCACTGGCAAGCAATGGGGCTGGCTGCAACTCGCCACCGAAGCCTCGACGAACTGCCCCGAAGCATCCGCGGGCCAAGCACCTGTCACAGAGAATCCGGCCGTCCCGCTCGGCTGGCCCCAGGCATCGTACATCACCAGCTCCAGACGCGAGCCTGGGACCAGCTGGAGCTGCTGAAGAGCGTGCGGCGCCAGGGGGGGGCAGACCCAGGGGCCAGGTCTTCCGCCGCAGCCTCCAGGAACAACCCCCGGTGGCATGCCGAAGGCGCCGCCGTACGCGGGCAGACCGGCAGGCCCCGCAGCCCCCCAACCGACGACCGCACCGCCAGGGTAGCTTCCAGCCAGGCCCAGCAGCCCAGCGCCTCCTGCGGCCCATGGGACCGTGCCGCCCCAGCCCACAGGCGGGCCGCCCACGATCGGGGCAGGCGGGAGCGCGGCACCCGCTGGGCTCGTTCCGCCTCCTGCGACAGCGGGCGGCCCGCCGAGCACGCCGACGCCAGGAAACCCACGCGCCACACCTCCTGCGCCGCCCGCTCCAGGCGCGCCTCCTCCATTGGCGGCGGCACCAGCGGCTGCAGCAGCCGCGGCGGCCCCTCCGCGGCGGCTACGTCCTCCGCCCGCAGCGGCGCCCGCGGCAGCCGCCTTCCCGCCGCGGCCCGCGAGCGGAGGCTTGCCCATGCCGCCCATGGCGGGCTTAGCCGCCTTGGCCGCGCGCTTGTCTCCAGCGCCTCCGCCAGCGGCCGCCCCAGCGGCCTTGCCACGAGGTGGCGGGGGCGGCGGCAACACGGCGCCTACGCCTGGAGGCAGGGCCGCGAACCCGCCAGCGGCGCCTCCGCTTCCGACGCCGAGGAGGCCGCCTGCTGGCCCCACCAGCGCGCCCCCGCGACCAGCGCCGCCCACGCCAGGGGCAGCACCGCCGCCGAACATGCCGCTGCCAGCCTGGCGTGGCAGCGGGCGGCGCCGCTGGGGGGCCCTCGCGAGCCCAGGGCGCAGGTCAGCGGCCGCCCACCCCGCGTCTCGGACGGGCGACCTGGGCCGCGGCCCTGGAGGGGGTTGTCGTGGGTAACCCTCCCAGGAACCCCTTTAACCAAAGCGGTTGCGTGGGAGGCGGCGTCGTGAGAGACGTTCCAAGGGGACGCGCCAGGGGAGATATATCGCATGAGAGACCCAATGACATATATGTATGATATAGGACGTATACAGATGTACATATATATATATATATGTTTATATACACATACAAATACATATATACATACATACATACATACATACATACATACATACATACATACATACATACATACATACATACATACATACATGCATGCATACATACATACATACATACATACACACATATATATATATATATACATAGGTGTATATATATACACCGTAGCACACCGCAGATGCGGATAAGAGTGATGGGGGCGGTGGGCACGTCGGCAGTCTGCGAGACTCTGGAGAAGCCCGCCGCAGGCGCCAAAGTTCCAACTTATACAACGAGCCCGTCGCAAGCGCCGACGTGTTCGTTAAACCAATGTGGGTGGGTCGCGGGTGGGTCGCAAATGGGTCGCGGGTGGGTCGCGGGTCGGTCACGGGGTGGGTCGCGGGTGGGTCGCAAGTGGATCGCGGGCGGGTCGCGGATGGGTCATGGGTGGGTCGCGGGGTGGGTCAAGGGTGGGTCGCGGGGTGGGTCGCGGGTGGGTCGCAAGTGGGTCGCGGGTGGGTCGCAGGGTGGGTCGCGGGTTGGGTCGCGGGTTGGGACGCAGATAAACTGCGGGATGGGTCGCGAGGTTGGTCGCGGGGTAAGTCGCGGGGTGGATCCCAGGGTGGGCCGCGGGTGGGTCGCGGGTGGGACGACGACAACAAACAAACAAACAAACAAACAAACAAACAAAGAAACAAACAAACAACAACAACCACAACAACAACAACCACAACAACCACAACAACAGTAACAACAACGCAACAAGCATAATCCTCACCACGGATCCCCACTTCAGCCACGCACCCAGGGACAATGAATGACCGTTCGGCGCCCTCACTCTGACATGTAGATCTATGTGTAATCATACACCTATATATACACATATATATATACACATATACATATTACTAGAGCCAAGCTCATGCACTTCGCGCGCGCTTAGGTTCTAGCCCAACCCATGGCACTGTGATGACAGGAAGGTCGGGGTTTGCGGGCGACTCGCTGTCGGAGAAGGGTTGTGACCGTCTTGGGCCAGTTGTTGGATGCCGCAGGACTTCCTCGGACTGGCTTGGGGCTGTTTAGGCGCTGCCTTGGGGAGGGCAGGTGTCTTTGGCCCCAATGGCGCCGTCCTGGGTTGCCAGATCGTTGTCACGACACACAAGTCTTGGCTTGCGGGTTCGTCGGGTTGATCGCTGAACAGCCTTGGGGCTTTGACTCCATTGACTGGCTATCTGATGAAACGTCGAGGCCGTAGTTAGTTTGCTGGCCTGTTTGGCCGAACACGTGCGGGAGGGGCGATGCCTTGAACTACAATGCACGCGCTGACACGCCAGCTGGCGGAGCACGTGCAGGAGGAACGAAGAATACCAAAGGACCCAGGGCAAACTGCCTTGATACATGATGCAAGCGCTGCCACGCCGGATTGCGGGGAACCTGCAGGAATATCAAGGAACGACGGAGGAAAGAGGCACCACAACCTTTCTATTGAATGCATGCGCAGTCACTGCAGCTGGCGGAGCACGTGCAAAGACCCCCCCCCTGGTGGCACCAGCAGGGCCTCAGGTTCGATGACGTTGCCTCCATTGCTGAAGAGCTTTCGAGCCACCTCCGGCCGTCCTTCGGCATTCTTTCACCCTCTTGGATGGACGCATACGCATGCTGGAGATGCGGTGTTGGTTCTTGGGGGCCATTTTGGAATCCTCTTGGGGGCTTGCATGGTCATCTTGGAAATCTCTTGGGGCTGTTTTGGGGTCGATTCGGGGGCCTCTGGGGCTGTCTGCGGACCCTCTGATGGCCGTGCTGAGGCCGTCTTGGGCCCATCTTGTGCCGTCTTGGAGCCGTCTTGGGCGGTCGGAGGCCAGGAAAAGCGAACACACAAAAATCCTTCAAACACCTCAAAAACATGTCTGGCCTCATCACGACCTCTTTGGGGCGCGCTGGGTGCTCTCCTGGGGTATCCTGGGGACCTCTTGAGCCGGGCTGAGGCCATCCTGAGAGCTCTTGATGTCCATTTGTGAATTCAATTCTCCGTCTGTTCCAGTCAGCTTACCAGGCCTGACAGAGATGGGCGGGAGAAACACTGTGCAGGTTAGATTGCCAAGCCTGACGTAGATGGGCGCAGGAAACAAACATGTACACAAGCACAATATAGATGACCCGTCGTGAACCATGGAACATGCCCCTAACGTGCAAACGGAACGAACAATCTATGGAACAACTCGGCCGCGCTCCTAACCTTCTGCACGCCTGGCCACATGCCATCCGCGCAAATATCCGAATTATGCAGGCGGAGGGAAGGGGTTGTAGCCATAAGGTTCCCCATCAAGGTTCGGTGGAGCCGTGACTGTGGTGTCCGTGGTGTTCAAGTAGTCTTCCGAAGTCTGCAAGACAATAAGGGAAGTGCACGTCGATATGGCCATGATGCCTTCGCCGAACGCGATGGCCGAGTCCTGGAAGGCGTGGCCGGTGGTCAGAGTCGAGAGCAGCGCGACGTCGGCTGTCCTCCCGGTTGGCGAGCCGTATTTCTGCAGAACTCCAACCTGGTTGCCGACGTACACGTCACCGTTCGCATCGATTGCCGGCGTGGACCAGCTGTTCGGCACGCAGGCGGCGCGGCCGCCCATTGCCCTGCGGATGTCGGCACCCTCCTTGTCGCCAGCACAGTGACCAGCCCACAACGTCGGGCCGTCCCTCTCCCACCGGACGTGGCCGTTATGGGGATCGACGGACCAGATCTGCGTCGGGGAGTTGTGCATGCAGTTGTGGCCGATGGTGACCACCAAACGAGTGTGACCAGGCTGGCTGTTGAGCATGCCAACGGCGGCGCTGGCCGGCGGCTCAGGCGTCCCTTTCTCCCATCGCTTCCTGCCGGAGGTGGCGTTGTAGCCGCGGATCCAGCCTCTGACGCCTGGCCATGTGTTGCAATTAACAAGGATGCCGGGTGCCACATAAGGATTGCAATATTTGCCCTCGTAATAGCCCATGCCGAGGGCGAACACCATGTTGTGGCCAGGATCGTATGCGGCGGCCGCGTTGGTGTTCGTCCCGATATTGCCTCCGGACTTCCATATCTCAGCACCAGTCTGCAAGTCTAGGTTGTACACCCTGCCCTCGTAATCTTGAAAAAACACGTTGGAGCTTGGGCCCCACAGCGGGACCATATTCCACACGGGCGCCATTGTCTTATATTCCCAGACGGCGCTGCCGTCCGCAGCGCTCAAGCCCCGGACGTAGGAATTGCCCGGCCAGAGGGACATGGTCTGGTTGCGATACCTGTAGCAGTACCTGTCAGTGCACCTGTCGGTTGCGACCACTACGATGCCATCCTTGGCCGCCACAGCCCCCTTGACCCCAGCGATGTCGTTCGAGGCCCAGGTTGCCCACAGCTCCTCTCCTTTGTCGAGGTCGATCGCGAACACGTAGCCTGCGGTGGTGCTGCCCACAATCATTGGAGGCAGCGAAGTATCGTCCTGCGTCGTCTGTACACGCACGAAGCGGTTCTTTATGGCGCGGAGATCCAGCACGCTTTTGTGTCCAGTGCGCGACCATTGGATGACAGCCCTGTTGTCCTTGCCATCCCCTGGGACGAAGGCGGAGATCGTCCCCTGGTCCCCGTCCTTGTAGAGTTCCTTACCGTCCGCCCGGTAGCTCAGGCCAGGCTTCACTTTCACGACGTCGCCGACCTGGAAGTCCTTGAAGAACTGGAAAGAAGACTCTGTGTCTGAAGCGTTGCCCTTGGCCCAATCTGGCCGCAACAATTCCTCTGCCTCCGCGCTCATGTCACTCTTCATCCGGGCCGCCTGGCGCCTGCTGCTGGCAGCGACGAGGGTGGGCGCCGCTGCGAGCTGGCCTCGGGGTGCGTAGCTCCACTTGATGTTGCCCATGACGTCGAACTTCCGGATGGCGTCGTCGGACCCGATGTAGATGTTCAGCTGGTCGTCGATCAGGGGGCTGCCGACCGGGATGGTGTTGTAGATTCCGCTCGGGTGGTGCCAACCCCACGAGACGTTGTCCGTGAGGTCCGACGCACCAGCGTAGACCTGCCCATCGCGGTTGGCGGAGTCAGGCCAGCAGAACTTGCCGTCCGTCCTCTTGGCGCTCTTGAATCTATGATGCTTGTACTTGGTGACGCCCATCCTGTTCATCACGCCAAGGGCGGCTTTATGCGCCTTGGCCTTTACCGCCTTCTCGCCCTCGGAGTGCCTATTTGTCTGGACACCAAGAGCGTGAACGCGTAGCAGCTGCAGCAGGACCAAGAGTTGGGCTCCAACAGCAGTCATGGTCACGACAAGCTGCGACACCAACTGAGTGTGTCGCGCAAGGGATAGCGCAATCGCGAATATGAGTGTAAGACGAGACGTGTAAAAGAGTCCAGCGGAGTCTTTCTTAAGCCAGAATGGCTACGGAGCGCTCTTGGTGTCCTTTTGGGCCGTCTTCGGCTCATCTGGTTCCTCTTAGGCGGTCGTGGGTGTATCTTAGGCTGTCTGGGAGGCCTCTTGGGCCTCTTGTAGGCCTCTTGGAGGCCCCGGGGAGGAGGTACCAAAAGCGAGGTGCTGGGCCCCCAGGCGAGGATCGAGGTCCGAAGTTGTTTGTCTTCTGGGGCTCTCCTCGTCGCCGCGGTTGGCCACATCTCGAAGCGACGTTTTTCCCAACCCTCCCTTGGTTCGTTTCTCGTTATGGATAGAGCAAAAGGGTCTCTACATTCTTCTCCTGGCCACCCCCCGCTCTCCTGCCTGCCGGGGGGGGCAGCACAGTGGGGTCCCACGCAGACCCAAACGGGACCTCTCGCCATCCCTGGAGGCTGCGAAATGTGAAACGGTCGCCAGTTTCGAGGGCTGCTGGGTGGGGGGGCAGCACAGTGGGGCCCCATGCAAGCCCAAACGGGACATCGCCATCCCTGAGGGGCTGCGAAGTGTCAAAATGTCGCCACTTTCGAAGGCTGCTGGGGGAGCCAGCAGAATTGGTTCCCACGCAGACCCAACTGGCACCCGCCATCTCTGGGGGGCTGCTAAGTGTGAAACGGTCGCCACTTTCGAGGGCTGCTGGGCGGAGCAGCACAGTGGGGTCCCACGCAGATCCAACAGTGACCTCGCCATCCCTGGGGGGCTGTGAAATGCCAAACTGTCGCCACTTTCGAACGCTGCTGGGGGGGCCAGCAAATTGGGGTCCCACGCAGATCCCAAAAAGACCTCGCCATAATCTCGCTGCTCCGGCCGAAGTGATTATTCTTCCACCTCGATGCCTTTGTGTTGCTTCTCCTTCCCAATACAATTGCTCATGGCTTTTTGTACTTCTGTTCTGTGAGTCGGCCACTCACACTTCACACGACACAGATATCCGCCGTGCACCGTCTCTTGCAGTGTTACGAGCGCCCCCCCCCTAACCTGACGCCAGGGCCCCTAACCTGACTCCGCCCCCGCCGGCAGTGGACCCGGCACTTTTGAACGTAACCTGACGCCAGGTAATTAACCTGACGCCACCCCGCTGGCACTCGCCCGGCACGCGCCCACCGTGCGGGCGAGAGTCCCGCTCCCAGTCAAGATCGTGGCTGGCGCTCGAGCGGCAACGCCATATCCAATAAAGGAGGTGCCCGGCGCTGGCTGATGCGTGAGTGCAAACCGTTCCCAATGGAGGATGCGGCCAGCGCGCACGCGACGGCACCAGTGTTGCACATCATCAGTGTGGTCAGCGCACGGGCGAGACCAGCAGTCCCAATGAGGGATGTGGCTGGCGCTCGAGCGGCAACACCATAGCCAATTGGAGATGGGACCGGCGCTGAGGCAAGAGTACCGTTCCCAATGGTGAGTGTGGCCAGCGCACCCAGCGCTGAGGTGAGAGTACCGTTCGCAATGAGGGATGTTGCCAACGCGCAAGCGACAGCTCCAATCCCAGACAGGGATGTGGCCACCGTTCGGGCGAGGGTACCGTTCCCAATCAAGATCGTGGCTGGCGCACGAGCGGCAACGCCATCTCCGATAAGGGAGGCAGCCAGCGCTGAGGCGGGAATACCGTTCCCAATGAAGGATGCGGCCAGCGCGCAGGCGACAGCATCACTCTCAGAGAGGGATGTGGCCAGCGCTCGGGCGAGAACACCAGTCCCAATCAGGGGTGTGGCTGGCGCTCGAGCGGCAACACCATACATAGCCAATTAGAGATGGGACCGGCGCCGAGGCCAGAGTACCGTTCCCAATGAGGGATGTGGCCAGCGCGCAGGCGACAGCACCACTCCCAGACAGAAATGCAACCTGCGCTGGAGCCGGAAAACAATCCCCAATCAAGGTTGTGGCTGGCGCGGAGCACGATTCGGGCGGGAGCACGATTCCCCTCTTCCTCTCCCTCCTCCTCCTCCTCCTCCTCGTCCTCCTCCCCCTCCTCCCCCTCGTCAGGCCGATCCGAGCCGACGCGCGGGCTGGCCGAGCTGGGGGCGGCCTCCTCCTCCTCCTCCTCCTCGTCGCCCTCGTCCTCGTCCTCGTCCTCGTCGTCGTCGTCCTCCTCCTCCTCCTCCTCCCATCCTCCTCCTCCTCCTCCTCCTCCTCCTCCTGCTCCTGCTCCTCCTGCTCCTCCTCCTCCTCCTCCTCCTCCTCCTCCTCCTCCTCCTCCTCCTCCTCCCCCTCCCACCTCCTTAACCGTCCGGGCGGAAATGGCCTGCGGGCGGGCCGAGCCGAGGGCGGCCTTCTCCTCATCGTCCTTCTGCTCCCCCTCCTCCCTCCCCCTCTTCCCTGTTCCCGCCCCCCTCCCCGCTCCCCTTCCGTTTCCCTCACCTCCCCCCTCTCCTCCCCCCCCGCCCCTCGTCATCGCCCTCCCTGCTCTCCTCTCTCCTCTCCCCCTCTTGCCCCTCCTCTTACTCGTCCGTTTGTTTGTTTCCTTCTCCTCCTCGCCCGCCCCTCGCCCTCCTCCTCCTCCTCCTTCTACTACTCGTTCTCCTCCTCCGTCCCGAATTATTCGGCGGCTTGGTCAAGCGATTCCACACAAGGCCCACAGATGGTCTACATCAGGCACGGCGCGGCCCGGCCCTTCTGGACCCTCCCCCGTCGCCCTCCGGGGTCTCGTCGTCGTCGCCGCCGCCGCCGTCGCCGTCGACGCCGTCGTCGTCGGCGCTGCCGCCGTCGTCGCCGCCGCCGCCGTCGTCGTCGCCGCCGCCGCCATCCTGGTCGTCGTCGCCGCCGCCGCCGCAGCCGACGTCGTCGTCGCCACCGCCGTCGTCGCCGTCGTCGTCGCCGCCGCCGCCGTCGTCGTCGCCGCCACTGCCGCCGCCGACGTCGCCATCGTCGTCGCCGCTGCCGTCGCCGGCGCCGCCGCCGCCGCCGTCGCCATCGTGGTCGTCGTCGCCGCCGCCGCCGTCGTCGCCGCCGTCGTCGTCAACGCGTCGCCGCCGCCGCCGTCGTCGTCGTGGTCGTCGCCAGCGCCGTCGCCGTCGCCGAGGCCACCGCCGCCGCAGTCGTCACCGCCGCCGCCGCCGTCGTCGTCGTCGTCGCCGCTGCTGCAGCCGCCGTCGTCGTCGTCGCCGCCGCCGCTGTCAACGTTGTCGTCGTCGTCGCCGTCGCCGTCGCCAACACCACCGCCGTCGCCGTCGCCGTCGTCGTCGCCGCCGCCGCCGTCGACGTTGTCGTCGTCGTCGCTGCCCCCGTCGCCAGCGCCACCGTCGTCGCCGCCGCCGCCGTCGTCGTCGTCGCCGCCAACGCCGCCACCGTCGTCGTCGTCGTCGTCGCCGCCGCCGCTGGCGGCGTCGTCGTCGCCGCCGCTGCCATCGTCGTCGTCGTCGCCGCCCGCCGCGGCCGTCGTCGTCGTCGCTGCCGCCGCCGCGCCGTCGTCGGTAATCGTTGGTCGTCGTCGCCGCCGCCGCCGCCGCCGCAGACATCGTCGTCGTCGCAGCCGCCGCCGCCGCCGTCGTCGTCGCCGCCGCCGTCGTCGTCGTCGTCGCTGCCGCCGACGCCGTCGTTAGTCGTTAGTCGTCGTCGCCGTCATCGTCGCCGCCGCCACCGTCGACGTCGTCTCCTCCGCAGCCGCCGTCGTCGTCGTCGTCGTCACCGTCGCTGTCGTCGCCGTCATCGCCGCCGCCGTCGTCACCCTGTCTTCGTCGTCGTCGCCGCCGCCACTGCTGTCGTCGTTGTCGCCGACGCCGTCGTCGCCGCCGCCGCTTCCGTCGTCGTCACAGCCGCCGCGGCCGCCGTCGTCGTCGCCGCTGCCGCCCCCGTCGTCGCCGCCATCGTAGTTGTCGTTGACGTTTTTGTCGTTGTCGTCGTTGCCGCCGCCGCCGCCGTCGTCGTCGTCGCTGCCGCCGCCGCCGCCACCGCCGCCGCCGTCGACGTCGTCGGCGTCGTCGTCGTCGGCGTCGTCGTCGCTGCCGCCGCCGCCGCCGCCGTCGGCGTTAGTCGTTGGTCGTCGTCGCCGCCGTCGTCGTCGCTGCCGCCGCCGCCATCGTCGTTGTCGCAGCCGCCGCTGCTGCCGTCGCCGTCGCCGTCGCCACCGTCATCGTCGACAATGCCGCCGACGCCGTCATTAGTTGTTAGTCGTCGTCGCCGTCATCGTCGCCGCAGCCACCGTCGTCGTCGTCGCCGCCGCCACTGCTGTCGTCGTCGTCGTCGCCGTCGCCGTCGTCGTTGCCGTCGTCGTCGCCGCCGCCGTCGTCGTAGTCGTCGTCGTCATCGCTGCCGCCGCCGCCATCGTCGTTAGTCGTTACTCGTCGTCGCCGTCGCCGTCGTCGTTAATCGTCGTCGTCGTCGCCGCCGCCGTCGTCGTCGTCGTCGTCGTCGTCGTCGTCGTCGCGTTCGTCGTCGCCGTTGTGATCGCCATCGTCGTCGCCGGTGCCGGCGCCGTCGTCGTCGTCGCTGCCGCCGACGCCGCCGACGTCGTTAGTCGTTCGTCGTCGTCGCCGGCGCCGCCGCCGCCGTCGTCGTCGTCGTCGTCGCTGCCGCCGCCGCCGCCGCCACCGCCGCCGCCGTCGACGTCGTCGGCGTCGTCGTCGTCGGCGTCGTGGTTGTCGTCGTCGTCGTCATCAATGAAGCAACATCCGCCATCCCCAGCGACATGTGGGGCCAAACGCTTGTGTTGCTGTGCGTGTGCCTCATAACCATGTCACTCGACTTCCTAGCCTAGCTTTTAGCGGAAGAGGTTCGCTCTCGCCCCGCAGATCAAAAAGTGTGCCTCATAATTTTGTCACTCGACTTCCTCAAATGTGGCTGCCCCTCGAGCGGGAGCTTCATTTTGAGCCTTCGCGCCGCAAGCGCTCACTTCAGCCCACCGGCACCGCCATTCCCCTGGCCAGGGTGCCACCGGAGCCCACCAGCAGCGGGGCCGGCGTCAGGTTAGGTGCCAGGCGTCAAGTTTTTTTGGGAGGTTGTACTGTCACACTATTGTCAGCACACCTTATATCACCCTTTGGTGCCGATGGGTTGGGCACGTCGCAGGGTAAACGTCCGAGTATGTGACGGACGAGGACGGGGAGGGATATGACACTACGAAAGAATAGCAGTTGGAGCAGCGGTTGGGCTGCCTTGAAACTGTCTTTTCGGCGTCCCGGGAATCTCTTTGGGTCGTCTTGAACTCACACCACCGTCCGTACTTAGGACCCTTCGTGGTTGGGAATCGTTACGTGATGAAACACAAGAGACGGGCAAACATCTATGCATATAGCGTCTCCAAGCAATCTTGGGTATCCTCTTGGGGCTTTTTTGGGCCACTTCACGCCCTCTCAGGCCGGACCATTTTGGAGGGCTTTGGCTGTCTTGGGGCCTGTTTGGGACCCGATTAAAGGGCTCTTGGAGTCTTTTTGGACATCTCTTGAAGCCATTTAGGACCTTCTGGGCTGCCTTGGAGCGCCCTTGGGCCGTCTCGGGGCTCTCTGGGGCCGTCCTGGGGCCCTCTTTGGGAGCCGCTTGAGTCGTCTTGGGCCGATTTCTCGGGCATCGTGGGCTGTCCTCGGCCGTCGGAAGCATGAAAAAGCCAGAACACGGAAAGCCTTGAAAACCCGTAGAACAATTAAATTGTTCGCCTCCTGAGGGCCGCGTGGGACTCCTTCTGAGGGCCTCTTGGCCGACTTGAGGCCCTCTTGGGCTGCCTTGAAGCCATGTTGGGCCGTCTTGGAGCCTTCTTGGACGCTTTTGGGCGCTCTTGGAGCCGTCTTGGACGCTTTGGGGCCGTCTTGGAGCCGTGTTGGGCGGTCTTGGGCTCTCTTGGAGCGCTTGTGGGCCGTCTTCGAGCCCTCTTGGACGTCTCCTGGGCCCTCTCGTCGCCCCTCGACCCCTCGTTTAACGCGTGTTGGCGCTCCCCGACGGGTCCAAAACGGCCGTGTACAAAGTCAGTACTCTCCAGGGACCCTGGGGCCCTCTCCCCATTTTTTTTGTTTTTTCTCTCTCTCTCTCTCTCTCTCTCTCTCTCTCTATATATATATACAGATGTGTGTATATATCGATATACAGATATAAAAAGGGGGAGGGGACAGAGAGAGGGAGAGAGGGATAGAGAGAGAGAAAGCAACAAAAAAATAAGAGAACGTGAGAGAGAGAGAGACAGGGAACGCGAGAGAGAGAGAGAGCGAGAGGGATAAACAGAGAGACAGATAGAGAGAGAGAGGAAGAGAGAGAGAGAGAGAGAGTCTCCCATGCTGCCCACCCTGTTTCAAACATTTCTCGTGCGTCTGCTCAGATCCATGCTTCGTCCCACCGCGTGCGATACTGGAATGTCCACCATCCAGTGCTGTTGCTTCATTTCTGGAATGGTGTTCGCCCACTGACTCTCCCTCCCGATCTCCCGACCACTTCATCTCTCCGTTCCGCCTCATCCTCTGGCCTCCTCCGACTCGGTTTCCACCGCCTGCTCCTCCTCCTCGGCCTCCTCCTGAGCGTGCTTGGTCCTTTCTCCTGGTCGTACTCCTGCTCCTTCTCCTGGGGAGCGGACAAGAAGGCCAACCCTGCGCTTGTGTATGGCCCCTCTGGTTGGCCAATGCAGGTCGCCAAACGGGCAAAGCAGGTGGTCAAACAACCTCCTTATATCATTCAGATAACGGTTCCTCAACCTGTAGCATGCCTCTACACCACAGCACGCACGATTTAGTAGACCAGAAACGACCCAACCACGTAAGGCGACCAACCTAGTCAGCTTAAAGGGAAACGGCCCTTAGACAACCGCATGGAGCCGCTGGGGCGTCAAAACTGGCAATGAGTAGGCAAACAGTCTCCGCCCTGAGGACCGCGCAAATCTCGACATCGACGTCCAGGGCATCTAGAAATCTAACCCCAAGGCGTCGAGGCCAGTGCCCAAAACCAATGTTTTCCCACTCGGGAGGCGTTCGCATTGACAAATCCCGACACTCTGGCAAACGTTGTGCGTCACGGGTTGCCCCGCGTCATTCCTTCATCGCCAATGCCAACCTCTGCAGCACACCTCTGCCTGTTCTTGGCGCCGGGTTAGCCACTCAGGGAGCTATGGCGTGGCAGCCCCGCTACGAGGCCCTCAGCAAGACACAGCTGCGAATCTGGAGACCCGATGGCCCAGGATAGAGGGCCAGGCTGCTCTCGCCACCTTCAGTCCATCCAAGATGTCTGCCACCGCGGCGTAGTCGATAGGCTGCGACAGCCCGCCGAACTGGTTGATCCAGGCAACGCGCTTCGCGACCTCGGCGCGCTTCCATCACACTGGGCATCTTGGAAAATGCTTGGGGAGCACGGGGCTAGGCAAACGGGAACACCCGGCTTGGGGGACGTCACCTAGCCACCATTCTAGGCCAGGCCCATCCAGAATCCAAGGAAGATGCTCATGCCCTTCCTGGCTTGGCCAGGAAAACGTACGCACCGATCATGGGCCCAGGGTTGGTTTGGCCGGGATCGGCGTGGGCAAATAGTTGACATCCCCTGACCAGTAGCAAAGTAGTACAGGAGGAATCCGAACTCTGGGTTGTCGAAAACTCGCGTTTTGCAAACGGATAAGCCAATGACTGGAAGTATATGGGACCCCCCCTGCTAGAAAAAGACAAGCTGTGCTCTACGCAACGTGTGCTTCGCACACGTTGCTGTGCAGTGTGATGACTTGGGGCGTTCAAGCTGGGACGTGCAAACGTGGCGTATGCAGTCGGGGTGACTCAACAGAAACCAAGCAACATGAACTGCGAGCTCTGATAACAGCTACCTGGGAAATGCAACCTCGACAGTGGACAGGAACTGACAGGATGCCAGTCGAGAACACAGGGATGGAGCCGAGCTGGAGCTGAAGCCGGGGCTGGACCAAAGCTGAAGCGGAACTGGAAGTGAACCTGAGCTGGAGCTTGAAATGGGCTGAAGCTGGGCTGGAGCCGGGCTGGAGCTGGACCTGGCGCTCGGGCTGGGGCTAAGCTGGAAGAGGAGGTGGAGGTGGAGCTGGGGCTCGGGCGAAGCTGGAGCTGGGGCTGGAGCAACCTAACAGGGGCACAGCTAAACGGAGGCACGGGCACAACGCTCAGCACGGGACCTGGCAAGCGCGAAACGAGAGGGGAGGAGGAGGGGGAGGGCCGATAGGGGGAAGGGCAGGCGGAGCGGGGAGGCGCGCAGTGAACTAGGGGGGAGGGAGGGTGAATGGTGCGAGCAGGATGAGAGGGAGGGGGCCGCCAAAACGAGGGCACGGCAGCCCACGATTGCACGGCAACCCACGGTTGCAAACAACACACGCACGAACAGCCTTTGAACTGAACACGAAATTACGTTGCAGTTTTGTCTCTGCAGTTTCTGGCAGACTTCCTGCACTAGCTCCCCCCTAGACTGGGCGTAGCCAATGACAAAAAAACTGCATGGCAGGGGCGTCACGCTGCATTATACTTTCCCCCTTACTGCAAGCCCCAAACCCTCGGACCATTCACAGCCCACGCACCTTCACGGGGAGCCATCAGAACCTTTGGCGACCAGCACGAAGAAGCAAAGTTGCAGCGATGCTCATCGTCTCCAAGAAGTTTCTTGAGCGACTGCAACCCGAAACATCCTGAAAGCTGACAGCCAACGGCACGACTATCGTCAGATACTTCTAATCAAAATGAAATAGGGTAAACGCTTCCGATTAAAAACAAAAAACGTATTGCAGGAAAAGAGCCTGCCCAGTGCCTCCGTCTCCTGAGCCCTGAAAGCTGGGGCTGGAGCTGAAGCCGTAGCTGAGCCTGGTTGCGGCTAGAGCTGGACCTGGAACTGGGGCTGGAGTTGAGTTGGAAAGGGCAATGAAGCTGGAGCTGGGGCGAACCGGAGCTGGGGCTACAGCTGGGGCTGGAGTCTGGAGACAGAGCTGGGGATTGGGCTGGAGGTGGGGCTGGGCAAGCCCTGCTCAACCTTCTGCCCTTCCCCCTCATTCCTGCTCTTCACCCTCCTCCTGACAACTCCGTCCGATCGGCGGACAATATGCCGGGCAACAAACCTGCGCGTACATGTTCGAGTAATTAACCAGGCTTCCCACTTCGGCAGAAGCAGAGGGACACGAGAGGCATTTTTGGGGGGTCGCAGCTTCCAGTCAGGAGCCGGGACACTTCCAGGGCAAAACCGATCAACTCTGAGAGGGTTCAAGTAAGCACGACCCCCAGCGCGGTCCACGCTCGCCCCAAAGGTCCCGAGACTTCGAACTCAATGACCAAAAGTAGCACTTGCACGTCTCTCAGCCATCCTCATGGGCGGGGCCCTTGGCGAACCTGTTATGTGCCCACAGTGTGCCTATGCACACAAAATTCGCCGGCCCAACGGGCCAAGGGCGTGCTAAGATCTCCGGTAACTGGTTAACAATATTTTTGGTTCGCGCGCGCGGGGCCACCCCGGGGGGTCCCCGGACGAAAAGTACCCCCGCAAATCCCGGCAAAATCCTGGCAAGATCCCGGGCAGGTCCCGGGGAGGTCCCGGGCAGGTCCCCGCCAGGTCCCAGCAGGCTCCCAAGAGCGCTTCAGGAGCGCTTGAAGTGGCTTCCAAGAGAGCTCAACATGGCCCGAGACGGTCCAAGAGCGATTCAAGACGCCAGAGATTGCCTCCAGACAGCTCAAAAGCGCCTTCAAGATGCCCCAAGATCGAGGCCTCCAAGAGACCTCCCAAGAGTGCCCACAGAGGCAGACATTTGTGATTTTCCGCACGTTTCTAACGGTTTTTGGCGTTCTCGCCTTTTCGGCTTACCGGCGCTTCAAGACGGCCCAAGAGGCTTCCAAGACCGCCCCAAGACGGCCCACGAAAACTCCAAGAGGGCCCCAAGATGGCCCATGATGGCCCCAAGACAGCCCAAGAGGCGCCCAAGACGGCCCAAGAGAGCCCCAAAACGGCCCCAAGAGGGGCCCAAGAAAGGGACCAGGAACCGAAAAGTCCAGCCTTCAGCGCCAAGAGGCCCCCAGGAGGCCCCCAAGAGGCCCCTAAGAGGCCCCAAGGGGCCCCCACGAGGCACCAAGGGGCCCCCAAGAGGCACCCCAAGAAGCCCCAAGATGCCTCCAAGAGGCCCCAAGAGGCCCCAACACGTCCCCCAAGAGGTCTCAAAACTGCGTCCCAAAGGCCCCTGAGAGGCCAATCACGAGAGCCCAACCACAATCCATGAGGCCTCTTACCCGCCACCCACCGCCTCCGAAAAATGGCAGCCGCACAACCGCACCGCATTGACATCAACACCCCGACAAACGACAGCGGCGAGGCAATATGGGCCGGCGGAATGAGCGAAGCGATCTAAAAAATCAACTGCCGAACCAATCGCGGCCCCTCGAGCGGGCTCCACTTGAAGGGTGGGTAAATCTCAGCACTCACGCACGTCTTAACCTCGGAGGGTCTTTAATGCTACCCCCTAAGTTCTCGGCTGGCAATTACACTCGTCCTTCCCCTCCTCGTCCTTCCCCTCATCATCATCATCATCATCATCATCATCATCATCATCATCATCATCATCATCATCATCATCATCATCATCATCAGTATCATCATCATCATCATCATCAGCATCATCATCATCATCATCATCATCACCATCACCATCATCATCATCATCATGACTACCACCATCCTCCTCTTCCTTCTCATCATCATCGTAGTTATTATCACCATGATCACCAACATCGGCGTCGCCGTTGTCATCATTAGCAATCATCTGCACAAACAGTAACTTCATCATCATCATCAGCAGCAGCATCATCATCATCAGTATCAGCAGCATCATCATCATCACCAGCACCATCATCATGACCATCAGCATCGTCGTCGTAATCATCAGCATCATCAGCATCAGCGGCACCATTAGCACCATCACCATCACCATCACCATCACCATCACCATCACCTCCATCATCTTCAGCATTATCATCATCCTCGTCATCCTCATCATCATTATTAGCATTGTTGAACTAGCATCATCGACACCAGCATCGGCACCAGCATCAGCAGCAGCATCACCATCACCACCATCATCATCGTAACACTAAGAAGCATCATCATCGTCAGACCGTTACCATGGGCTTCATCATAGTCACCATCAACATCAACATCATACTCATCATCACCATGATCGATCATCATCATCAGCAACATCATCATCATCAACATCATCGTCATCACCATCAAAGATCCTCGGGTGGGTCGCGGGGTGGGTCACGGGTAGGTCGCAGGGGGGTCGCGGGCGAGGACAACGACATCGCCAGTAAGAGCAACAACAACAATCAATTTAAAACTGTTCACTCTTATCGGCTCGCGTGTCATTCAACACGTATTTCCCAAACCCTTGATGCACGCCCTCGTTGCCACCGACCGTACCCCCTTAGGTGTATGCCTGTCTTACCTGCAACGTGTATTTCGTGCAGCCCCTAAGGCAGGAGGAGAGGACGGATGGAAGGAAGGGACAACTAGCAGGCGGGTTGCTGAAGCGTGCGTCCTACAGAAATCGCGAGGAAGTCTTGAGCGATAGCGCGATTCCCGAATAAATCGAGAGGAAATCCACAGCGAGAGCGTGATTCCTGAGTGTCGAGGGCGCGGCGTCTGAATAAACTGCGGGGGAGTCCCACGCGAGAGCGCGATTCATGGAAACATTGTGAGGACGTCCCGCGCGAGAGCGCGACTTCGGAATACATTTTAAGGAAGCATTCGGCGGGAGCCGCTGTTCTTGTAAACGGGGGGCCAGGGGCCCAATTTGGTACTCAACTTTCCCCTGTAAAGGAGAGTGTGCGAGCCCCGGGATGATCACTTTTATTGGAAACTTCCAATGGTTACCGGAGGGGGGGTCAGCGACAAATATTCTTTAGAAGCGGGAACTCAACAACAACAACAACAACAGCAACACCAACAGCAGCAACAACAACAATCAGTTTAAGACAATTCGAACTGATTTGCCCGCGTGCCATTCAACACGTATATCCCAAAACCTCGATACCCGCACTCATCGTCTGTGATCGTACCCACTTGGGGGTACATCTTTCTTACCTGCAACGTGTACTTTGTGCAGCCCCTAAGGCAGGGGAAGAGAGGACGGACAGAAACAATGGACAAGTGGGAGGGAGGAAGATGGAGCACGAGAGAGAGAGTAGCAGGAGGGGGGCCAGGAGCAGAAAACACGTGGCAAAACCATACGGGCAGATCGGGTGGGTCGACCCTAGCGGGCGGGTTGGGAAGGCGGGCCCAGGAGGCCAGGTCGAGCAGGCGGGTTGCTGAAGCGTGCGTCATGTATGAATCGCGAGGAAGTTTCGAGCGATACCGCGATGCCCGAGTAAATCGAAAGGAAATCCGCAGCGAGAGCGTGATTCCTGAGTGTCGAGGACGCGGCGTCGAAGAAGTCCCAGACGAGAGCGCGATTCATATATAAATTGTGTGGACGTCCCGCGCGAGAGCACGATTTGGGAATCAATTGTAAGGACGCATTAGGCGGGAGCCGCTGTTCTTCTAAACGGGGGGCTAACAACGCAGCTTGGTGAATCTCCCTCGCCCTCCCTTAAAAAAACAGGGTGCGAGCCCTGGGAGAGCCACTTCGATTGAACAATGCAATGGTTACCGGAAGGGGGGGATCAACAATACTTACTCTTTAGAAATGAAAATTCAAGAAGCAGAGATCCGCGCCGGAATCCTACTTCAGCCACGCGCCCACTTCGGCCCCCTCACCCTGTCTATGCTCCCATTACTCGGTTTCTCCTTGTGAGACGCTCAGAGGTTGCTCAATTTGCGCGCCAAGGCCCGTGGCCCAAACATTTGAACGCACTCAAGCTTCGGCACCAACTCCCCAAACGACCCAGGCAACTGGGACCCAGTTGGGCCCCCAGCCGCATCCCTGGCCCATCATGCCGCACCGGGCCGCCCCCCCTCAGACTTCCACGACGCCTCGGGGCTGGGCCCCACTGGGCCCCTCCGACGCCGAGCCAAAGGAGAGGGATAGAAGAACACACCGAAAGTCATGCGCCCCGACCCAGCCCAAACGTGTCTGGCAGCAAATGGATTCGCGCGTGTGGAGCGCCCCGGCTCCGATGTGAAAAGAACGCCCTGAGGAGGCCCAATCGAGACAATGAAGTGAGCAAGCTTAGGCATGCATCCCCCTCTCCCCCGCGTCTCATCTCAAATTCGTCCCGCCGCTCGCTTTGTTTGAGCCCCGCATCATCCGGCCGTGTGAGGGGAGTCCCGAATCGCCGCCACCGCGGTCGCCACTGGCCTGAGCTGGCTCCAGACGAGATGCCACAACGACCTCATGCGGCGGCTCACGCGGGCCGCCAGCGCGGCACGCTACTTTTGGAGACCAGGGCGCTCACGCGCGGCCTTGCGCGGGCAGCGTGCGCGCCGGTGTCGGCGCAGACGGCCCCGTTCCTGTTGCGTCGCCCCTCCGGCGATGATCCACACGCTCACGCTCCCTCTGCACTGCACCGCTGCGAACGTTCTCGACTGCACGTGCACAGCTGGGCCCACGGAGGGGCGCCGGCTCGCCGGGCCTTCTCGTCGTCGTCGATGACGTCGGGCTTCGACCAGATCCACCCAGATCTGGCGACGAGGTCCTTGACGAACTCGTCTGGGTCGGCCACGGTGGCGGCTGCTTCCTCTGCAAAGGGGTACGGTCCGGGCGAGGGCAGTCCAGAAACAGAACGCACCGTCAAGGTATTACCGCGGGGCTCTCCCGGGCAGCGCCTGCCCTCCTCCTGCCCCCACACCCCGTTAGGCCCGCACGTGCACACAGCGTGCTCCCCTGCGAGGAGAGCAGGATTGGAAGCGAGGGGGAGAGGAGAGGCAGACCAGAAAAGCGGGGTCAAGGGGTGCGGGGGCAGGAGGAGGAGGAGGAGGAGGAGAGACAGGAGGAGAGAGAGAGAGAGAGGGAGCAAGAAGAAAGAGAGGGAGCGGGACAGATAGAGAGGAGTAATGAGCAGGATGAGGGTGAGAAAGGGGTAGAATCAGGAGGAGCAGGATGGTGAAGAGACGCTTGCACCAAAGGAGGCGGATCAGCAGGGGGTGCAAGATGACAAGGAGGAGGAACATGATAGTAAGGACGTGCTAGGAGCAGGATGATGATGATGACGATGAGAAACTATGAGGATAGTTTGATCAGGGAAATGAAGGTCGGAATGACAATGAGGAAGAAGAGAAGCGCTCACTCAAACCAGACATCGGGGGGTCACCCAAACACCACGAATCGTTTCTGGACCTTCCGGCTCAAAAGTGGAGGCGGAAGGGTAGGAGAGGACGGATCTCGGAAGGGGAAGGATGGGGATGGGGAGGGCGAGGAACAGGGAGAGGAAGAGGAGGAGAAGGAATGCGCTGGGAGAGCGCGAGCGAGGGGGAGAGGGAGATCGGGAGAGCGAAAAACGAGGATGGAAGAGGGAGGGAGGGAAGGGTAGGACAGGGAGGGAAAGCGTAAGAGGAGATAGGGGGAAAGAGGGAGAGGGGATGGTGAGGGGAGGGAGAGGGGGACGGGTGAAGGGTGAGAGAGGTGGGCTGGTGGAGGTTGTCGGCCTCCAGGCGCCGTAGAACGCGCATCGCCTGCCGGAAGCCGATGCAATCAAGCGCAGGCAACACCTCGCCGGGATCCATGTGCTTCGCTAGCCGGCCGTTGCGGTTCAGCCACATCACCCGCCTCGACGGGCCAGTGACCCCCCCCCCCCAACTCCTCATTCTTCCCCTCTCCTCCCATCCATCCCTCCTCCATCCTCACACTCCATCCCTTCTAACTCCTCCCAGATCTCAATCCCTGACCAGTCCCCTCACGCTCACACTCGCTACGTCCCACTCCCTCCTCGCTGCCCGTCCACTCCTCCTTCCTACTATTCCCTCTCCTGGCCCTTGCCTCCCCATGGCAGGCTCATGTCGTGACGACCTGCGCTCGCGGATTTGATAGCGCAGATCGCCCGACAACGGCAACTTCCGCCTAGTGGCGGCGTTCAACCTTGAACGCCTGCGCTGGGGTCGCTGCCGCGTCGACGCGGCACGAGCCTACCGTAGCCCTTGCTTCCCACTATCCATAATGATCCGTCCAGCTCCCTCATCATCACCACCTCTCGTTTCCTATGATTTCCCCCCCGTGCCAATCTACCAGCCCAACCACCAGTCCTTTGGCAGACGGACCCGTGGGCCCTCCGCGTCCCTGCCCCTCCTGCCGCAAGAGCAAGCGCAACGCCACGAAACAAAGTTGACGATCACGCCCCTCTACAGCATCGCGGCGATGCCTCTCGATGTCCCAATAAGGAGCGACAGTGCCTGTTTTTGGGATCGGAGGTGAGGGGGTGAGATCGAAGTGGAACCGAGAGCCCCCCTACCGGGAAATCGGTTTCGGTTTCGTGTTCGTGCGTGCCGTGCGTGCGGGCGGGGCGAAGCTGCGTGGGCGGGCGAGAAGTGTCCCGCCTCTGGCTGAGGCGCGGCCAGACCAAAAGTCTCCCTTCCGGCAACCGGTGCCGCGCGGTGTCCGGCCGGTGTCCCGCCGGTGTCCCGATGATGATGATGATGATGATGATGATGATGATGATGATGATGATGGTGATGATGATGACGATGTTGTTGATGATGATGATGATGGTGGTGATGATGATGATGACGGCCATGATGGTGATGGTGATGGTGTCTCTATAATGACGATGTTGTTGATGCTGATGTTGCCGCTGATGATGATGGTGGTGTCCCGATGATGATGATGATGATGATGATGATGATGATGATGATGATCATGATTATGTTGATGAAGATGAGATGATGATGATGATGATGATGAAGATGAAGATGATGGTGATGATGGTGTCCCAAGGATGATGAGGTTGATGATGATGCTGTTGATGATGATGGTGATGGTCATGATGGTGTTCCGATGATGGTGTCCCGATGATGATGATGAGGTTGATGATGATGATGATAATGAGGTGATGATGATGATTTTGATGATGGCGGCCCAATGATGATGCTGATGTTGATGATGGTGATGCTGTTCCGATGATGATGATGGTGATGATGTTGCTGATGATGATGGTGTCCCGATGATGATGATGATGTTGATGAGGATGATGTTGCTGATGATGATGATGGTGTCCCGATGATGATGATGATGATGATGTTGGTGATGTTGATGATGTTGTTCATGATGATGGTGAGATGATGATGATGGTTGTGGTCCAATGATGATGATGATGATGGTGTCCCGATGATGATGATGATAATGCTGATGGTGACGATGATGGTGTCCCGATGATGATGGTGATGATGATGAAGCCATGGTGGTGCTGATGATGGTGCCCCACCGATGATGAACGGGTTGATGATGCTGATGTTGATGATGATGATGGTGTCCCGATGATGATAATGATTATGATGATCCTGACGATGTTCGTGACGATGGGATGATGGCATGATGATGATGGTGAAAATGATGCTGATAGTGTCCCGATGATGATGAGGTTGATGATGATGATGTTCGTGATGATGATGATAGTGATCATGATGATGGTGTCCCGATGATGGTGAAGTTGATGATGATGACGATGATTGTGCCCCGATTGAGACGATGATGTTCATGATGAAAATGATGATGAGGTGATGGTGGTGATTTTGATGATGGTGGCCCGATAATGATGATGATGCTGATGTTGGTGATGATGATGGTGTCCCAATGATGATGATGATGATGATGGTGACGGTGATGATGGTGCCCCGATGATGATGATGTTGATGACGATGATGATGTTACTGATTATGATGTGGATGATGTCCCGGTAATGGTGATGGTGATGGTGTTGTTCATGATGGTGATAAGATGATGATGATGGTGGTGTTCCGATGATGATGATGGTGTCCCAGTGATGGTGTCCCGATGATGATGATGGTGACGATGATTGTGTCCCGATGATGTTGATGATGATGGTGATGGTGACGATGATGGTGATTAGGTGATGATGATGGTGTCCCGATGATGATGATGATGATGATGATGATGATGATGATGATGTTGATGACGTTGATGACGATGATGTTGGTGATGCTGGTGATGACGTTGATTGTGAGATCGATTGTGACATCGATAGTGAGATCGATTGTGAGACCGAATGTGAGATACGTTGTGAGATCGATAGTGAGATCGATAGTGAGATGTGTTGTGAGATCGATAGTCAGATCGAGTGTGAGATCGATCGAATCAAATAGATCGAGTGAGATCGATTGTGAGACCGACCGAGTGAGATCGATCGAGCGAGACCGATAGTGAGATCGATAGTGAGATCGATACTGAGACCGATCGAGTGAGACGTTGGTTCCTCTCCCCCCGAACATCCTTATCACCCGAAGGGTGGTCGTGTAGGTAATCTCGTATAGCCTTCCTGCGTGCGTTTTGATGCTGCCCTTGTGCGATGGCGGGGCGTGCCGCATGCCAGCGGAGAGAAGGGCAGCGCCCCCTCTTGGGACGGGACGGGTGTGGCCCAAGTGCGCAACACATGACGTCACGCCAGTGGCAGTCAAAAGCGTGCAAACGAGTGCGAACTGAAAAGACGTGATGCTGAACACTTCTTCAATCGTTGTTTCCATCCAGGTGTGCATCACCCCGTCATGTCTCGTGGTAGCATCCTATCTCGGTCCTAGGAGTGCGCGCTTTTCGTACGCGAGCATTGGGCAAGTATGGCAGCGAGCCGATCAGACAAAGAACACGTGCAGTGGAAACGCGCTCGACAACTCCCACCCACAAATGCTCTTATCGATGAAATGCCAATCAAAACGCTCACTGACCAAAAGCCACCACTGGGCCCAAAGCTCACCCCGATGAGGCCAACCGGCAATGGCCGCGGCCTCTCTATCTTCTCCGGCTCGGAGAGGTCCTCTCCCTGCGGAGGTGAGGCAGCAGAGGACAGCAGGGCAGATGCTGGGAGGGCAGAGTCGGGGGAGGGAGAAGAGCAGCAAGAAGAGCGGCGGAGCGGGAGGGTGGAGAGCGAGTGGAATAAGGAAGATAAGGAGCGGAGAAGAAAGAAAACAGCGCGTCCAAGCGGAAGTCGGCCGCCTCCTCTTCCTACTGGTACCCATCCCCGGTCCCCCTCCCCCCTCATCCTTCTTACCCCCTTCCTCCCTGCTACATCCTCCACATCCATCAAGATCCTTCGATTCGAACTGCGGAAACGTATGCCCCTAGATGAACCACGCCGCTCAGGGATTAAAAAACCCAGCGAAACGATTGAGATCGTGAGGCGGAAGGCTCCGACCCACCACTCGGTTGGTGGATGGATCCTTCCCTCTCTGAGCAGCGTCAGGGTCTTGCTGGCGTCGCTGTTGCAGGGAATGCCGCGGCCCAGCCCTCCCAACAAACGAAATTTCGTAGAACCGATAGCCGCGCGCGACGGACACCTGACGAGCGAATTCCGCATCAACCAGAGCCTGTGCGACCTGTGCGCAAGCTTGTCTAGGCGGGGGAGGCCCGTCAAGGGCAGCACTCTCAAGGGCCTCCCTTGAGAGTCCGCGACCGCCAAGGCGTGTGCATATGAAGCCCTGACCCGCTTTGCCAACCCTGAGGATCGGGAACAAATTTAAAGTATGTTGGTATGATGGGTTCATCCATTGGTGAATCATTCAAATGACGTAAATTCTGTATGAAGGAATTATGATGACATCCTTAACTCGTGGAAAGTGGGTGTCCAAGGACGACGCGACTGCATCTAACTTACGATTAAAATTTGTCGAGCGTTTGTACTTTTGAAATACGTGTCATGGCTTCTTTTTTGTTAAGAAAAACTGCGGAATTCAGTTTCAGCACACTCGCATGTGGCCTCCATGTTACCAACTGGCAAGCGTTTAGACACATTCGGAATTTCACCCACCAGCGAGGACCACAGTGGGTGTCTTATCCTTCACATGTTGGTCATTTCGGATTTCGTCGGTGGAAGGACACCGCAACTGAGCGCGACGAAACCGCAGACTATCGATTATATCCATACTATTTGCATCGCCTTTTGATTTGGGAGTTTCGGGTTCTATTTCTTCGATGACTCATCCAGTTTGCTTCCGTCGAACACTGGAAGTGAATCCGACTATTCCATGGGGGGGGGCGGTGCGACGCGGAATAAACTTGTGGGGGTGAAGGGGCATTGGACGGAGGTTCCACTGGGCCGCTGGGGAACGCTGGGGACAAGTAGGAGGGGGGCGGGGAGGGGGGGGGGGGGGGCGCGGTGCGACGCGGGGTAAAATTGTCGGAGCGGAGGGGGCACTGGGCGGAGGCTCCACTGGTCCACTGGGCCGCTGAGGAGGGGTGGGAAGGGAGCGGGGAAGGCGGGGGCGCGGTGCGACGCGAAATAAAATGGGACACTAGGCGGGGGTTCCACTGCGCGGAGGGGAACTGGGCGGAGGTTCCACTGGGCCGCTGGGGAACGCTAGGGAGGGGCAAGAGGGGGGCGGGGAGGGGGTGCGGTGCGACGCGGCAAAAAATGGTCGGTGCTCTAGACACCCTGTGCAACATAATAAACCAAACAACGTGCGAGTTCAATACGTGCTATTATTTAGTTGTCCGTTTCCTGGTTCTTTATGTTTCTTCGATTATCCCTGGTACCCTTGGGCCCTCGGTCATGGTGTGCGTCCGCTACAACGAACTCCTTGCGCGGCGGATTACAAAATAATTCCTTCAACGGAAAAAAAATGTCTTTGGTGGCGGCTTACAGAAGGATTCTCTCTGTGGCGGATTGCGGACGGATTCCTTGTTTGTGGCGTGGCTGGGTGCACAACAAATATCCCATCAACGTGCGAGATCCATACGTGTGATTTATTGTTTTCTTGTTCCCTGTTTTTTTTATCGTGTTTTATGTTCTTTGGTACCCCTGAGTTTTCGGTCCTCTTGTGCGTCCGCTACAAAGGCTTCCGTTTGTGGCGGATAGCATAAGGATTCCTGCTGCGGCGGAGTCCGAAAGGATTCCTTCTGTGGCAGATTACAAAAATATTCCCGTTGCGGTGGATTACGAAAGGATTCCTTTTGTGGCGTTGCTGGTAGCCCAAAAACTCAAATTCATCAAACAACGTGAAAATCCCATGCGGCTTTTTTCCCAATGTTTCCCCAAACAGCTTGCTGAACGGGGTGCTGTTGTGATAGAAGCAAACTCCGGCCGAAGGAAATCAAAGCAGAGACGTCCTCAAACAAATTGGTGGTCCGGGCCGTTTCGCCTGAGACATCCTCGCAACTCTCGTTTCTGAGTTGTCCGGGATTGGGCGTTTCGCGTGAGACATCCTCCAAACTCTGAGTTCCCAGATGCCGCGCAAGAGGTGGTCCGGCCCGTTTCGCCTGAGACATCCTCGAAACTTTGAACTCCCAGATGCCGCGCGAGAAGTGGTCCGGCCCGTTTCGCCTGAGACATCCTCAAAACTCTGAGCTCCCAGATGCCGCGCCAGAGGTGGTCCGGCCCGTTTCACTTGAGGCATCCTCCAAACTCTGAGGTCTGAGATGCCGTGCGCGAGGTGGTCCGGCGCGTTTCGCCTGAGACACTCTCGCAACTCTGAGTTCTGAGATGCCGCGCAAGAGGTGGTCCAGGCCATTTCGCCTGAGACATCCTCGAAACTCTGGGCTCCGAGATGCCGCGCAAGAGGTGGTCCGGCCCGTTTCGCTTGAGACATCTTCCAAACTCTGAGCTCTGAGATGCCCTGCGCGAGGTGGTCTGGCCCGTTTCACTTGAGACATCCTCGCGCTTTTGCATTCCGAGATGCCGCGCGAGAGGTGGTCCGGCCCGTTTCGTCTGAGACGTCCTCCAAACTCTGAGCTCTGAGATGCCGCGCGCGAGGTGGTCTGGCCCATTTCGCCTGAGACATCCTCGAAACTCTGAGCTCTGAGCTGCCGCGCAAGAGGTGGTTCAGCCCATTTCGCCCGAGACATCCTCGCAACTCTGACCTCGGAGATGCCGCGCGCGACGTGGTCCAGCCCGTTTCGTCCGAGACATCCTCGCAACTCTGAGCTCTGGGATGCCCTGCGCGAGGTGGTCCGGCCCGTTTCGCCTGACATCCTCGCAACTCTGAGCTCTGAGATGCCGTGCGCAAGGTGGTCCGGCCTGTTTCGCACAAGACATTCTCGCAACTCTGAGCTCCCAGATGCCGCGCAAGAGGTGGTCTAGTCTGGGGGCCCAGAAGACCACATGTTAGTTACATATCCTCCCTGGGACCCTGGGAGCCCCAGGAGGCCCCAGAGAGCCGCAGGACACCCAGGACAGGCCCCAGGGGCCCCCAGGAGATTCCCAGGAGGCTCCCGGGAGGCCCCAGGAGGCCCCCTATCAGAACGTGTCAAGTTGATACACATCCGGTGTCGATTCGTTGATTTCCTGCTCTTGTGGCCACCCCCATTTGAGGGGCCCAAACGGGCACATGTTAGATATCCCCCCCTGGGAGCCCCAAGAGGCTTCAGGAAGCCCCAGGTGGAGTCCAGGAGGCCACATGAGGCCCAGGAGGAAGCCCCAGAAGGTCCCCAGGATGCCCCAGGAGGCCCCAGGCGGCCCCCCCCCCGCAATTCGTAGCTCTGAGACGCCGCGCTCGGGGTGGTCCAGCCCCTTTCGCCTGAGACGTCCTCGCAGCGTTTCGTCCGAGACATCGTCGCAACTCTGGGGTCCGAGATGCCGCGCGAGAGGTGGTCCAGCCCGTTACGCTGGAGACATCCTCGCAACTCTAGGCTCCGAAATGCCGTTCGGGATGAAGAGGAGGTGGAGGAGGAGGAGGAGGAGGAGGAGGAGGAGGAGGAGGAGGAGGAGGAGGAGGAGGAGGAGGAGAAGGAGAGGATGGAAGGGAGAAGGAGGAGGAGAGGAGGAGGAGGAGGAGGATGTGGATGAGGGAGCAGGCAGGAGGAGGGGGAGGAGGAGGAAGAGGAGGAGGAGGAGGGAGGAGGAGGACCTAACGGGAAGCGAGTGTGACGTGGACTTGTCAGAACGTGTGCGAGAAGTTGTCCGGCCCGTTTCGTTTGAGACATCCTTCCGATACTGAGCTCCAAGATGTCGCTCGCGAGGTGGTCCGGTCCGTTTCGCTTGAGCCAGCCTCACAATGCGAAGCTCGAAGATGTTGCGCGCGAGATGGTCTGGCCCGTTCTGCCTGAGATGTTTCGTAGCACAGGGGCTCCAATCACAACCTCTCTCATTCCTTCTCCTGCCTCCCTCTTCCCGCTTCCCGCCTGGCTCCCTCTTCCCTCCTCCCTCCTCCCGCCTCTCGCTGCTGCGCCTCTGCCTCCGCCTCCCCGTCCCCGTCGTCGTCGTTTCTGCCGCCTCAGCATCCGTCATGCGCGCCCTGCCTTCTGCCCTCCCCAGACATCCGTCGTCACGATTTTTCTTGAGAGACGTGCGCCGCGTACCTCTCGATATCATCCCCGGGGAACCATCACGACATGCGCCCCCGCTTCCGCGCCCTCCCCCGCTTCCTCTTACAGTTGCTTCCGAGTTCACAGCATGGCGGTGGAGCCTCTCACAGTGCCGACCCGACAGCTTACTCGTCGACCAGGAGCAAGAGAGTACGACACCCTCTAGCGTTAGCTTCCTGAGAGGCATGCGTCACACAAGTTTTCGTGTAAGCATCTCATGTGCAAACATCATGTTATCATGTTCTAACCTGCCATGCCAGCCCGCACTGGACGGGCACGCAATCGACCTTGGAAACCGCAGTGGGTTTAAAAACCCTGTTTGGGGATACTGCACTCCGGCTATACTTTTCTTTTTGGGGGAGCCCGTACCCCCCTGCGCCCTTGGCCATCTTGCACGTCCGCCGCAGAAGGAATTACTTGATGGCGGGTTAAGAAAAGATTCCTCTTGTGGCGGAGTACCAACATATTCCTTGTATTGTGAATAGAGCACGGATTCTTTTTGCGGAGACGTAGTTGGAAGCAACAGAAAAAGAGAGAAAGAGAGAAAGAGAAAACGCGAGTGACAGGTATGGAGATGAGGAGAAACAGCCAGAAAAGAACGCGACCACGTCAACCACCGTGCATGCTCTCTCGGGGATCTTCTGACCCCGGTCAATCCAGACCCGGGTCAGCTGGGAATAACCAAAAACTGCAATGCAGGAAACAAAAAAACTTCAACGCAAATCTTCGCAAACCTGGGTCAGCCAACATGCGCGGCCGCCTCGCGGCCACGAGCGGCTCGCTAACCAGGGTCAGCCAGAGGGGGTCTTCGCAGGATCCTGCAGGATCTGATGCCCTGGCTGACCCCCGTTTGCATTGACCCCCGTCTCGAGGCTCCCGACTCTCCCCCTCCCCCACCCCCACCGGGGGCGCACCAGCTCGGCCAGCAAAAGCTCAGGCCGGCCCGGGCCATCTCGCGAGGCCACGCCGGCCGCCGGGTGGCTCCCGGGCCCGGGCCAGCGGAGGGCGGAAGGGGGGGGGCATCGGCCCCACGCCAAAGGCCTCCTGTGGACGGGGCTCGGAGGAGCATAGACGGGGTCGGAGGGCCTCGCCGCATCGCCGACACATCGGCGATGCACCGGAGACGCATCGAGAAGGCACCGGCGACGCCTCGTCGACGTCGGCGACGCATCGGCGACGTCGACGCGAAGCAAATCGGGCTGCACATCGAGCCGCACGGGCGATGCATCGGCGATGCGGCGCGATCCACCGACGCCATCTCCTACGACCCCATCTAAGATGCCTAGACACGCGGCTTCCAAACCCCGGGTCAGTCAGAGGGAGGGGGTTGCCCAACCCCCATCAGCGCGGACTCCCCGTGAAGCGTGAACCCCAGCCTTTCCCCCCCTTTTGTGGCAACTCATGAGAGCCTCCCAGACCATCTTGTTGGCTCTTGCGAATCGAGGCAAATCGACGCAAAATCCGAGGCTAATCGACGCTAGATCGACGCTAGATCGGGCTATCCAATCGACTCACAGACGCTAGTCGACGCAAGTCGACGCCAAAAACGGAATCAAAAGGGTACACCAGGCTCGCATGACTTGCTGTCGCCCCCCCCCCCCCCCCCCTGCGGGTTACACGCAAGTCTGGTTGTACTTGTTTTGCGTCGGCGGCGAGGCAAGGGAAGCCTGCGCTAGCGGAAAGTCCTAAATGGGGGTGCCGTTATGGCGAATTGTGCCACCATGCAGGAGGAGGAGGAGGAGGAGGAGGAGGAGGAGGACGAGGAGGAGGAGGAGGAGGAGGAGGAGGAGAAGGAGGAGGAGGAGGGCGCGGCCGAAAGAGGGGGCGGACTGAGCGAGCGGCTCAGGGGTGACGGATCGCTCCCCGAGCGAGCGGCGCGGCCAGCCGTGAGCCCGGTTACACGTCAAACGTGAGGCGTGCGCCCCGTCAAGCGTGGAACGTCAGCCCCCGCCCACGCCGGCCAGAGGGAGGGGGTCACCCCACCCCCGTCAGCGCTGACCCCCCGTGAAGCGTGAGCCCCGACCCTTCCCCCCCCCCCCTCTGTGGCAACTCGTGGGAGCCTCCCATACCATGTTGTTGGCTCTTGCGACTCGACGCTGCTCGACGCTACGTCGACGCTGATCGACGCCAACTCGACGCCAGATCGACGCCAATCGGCGCGAATCGACGCTGAATCGGGCTACCCCGTCGACTCGTTGAACGTGAGCCAAACGCGAAGCTCCGCCCTCCTCCTCCTCCTCCTCCTCCTCCTCCTCCTCCCCCTCCTCTTCCTCCTCCTCCCCCTCCTCCTCCTCCTCCTCCTCCTCCTCCTCCTCGAGAAGGAAGCGTGAGCCAAACGCGAAGCGTGGAGAAGCGTGAGCCCTGCCAGGCGTGGAGCGCGAGCCCCCGCCCGGGCCGGCCTTGCTGCGCGGCTCGACCTTCACCCCGGCCCAGTGGCCGCCGCCGCGCGGCCCCGGCGCCGCGGCGGGGGGCGCCCAGCCGCCGGCAGCGAGAGGCTGGGCGGCCGGGGGCGGCTCCTGCGGGGCGGCGGGTCCGCGGGGGGGGGGGGGATGGTCATGGCGATGATGATGGTGATGATGATGGTGATGATGGTGATGGTGATGGTGATGGTGAGGGTGAGGGTGAGGGTGATGGTGATGATGGTGATGGTGATGGTGATGGTGATGATGGTGATGATGATGATGATGATGCTGGTGATGGTGACGATCATCATCATCATCATCATCATCATCATCATCATCATCATCATCAGCAGCAGCAGCATCATCATCACCACCATACTCATCATCATACTCAGCATAATCGCCATCATCAGTATCAACAGCATCCTCATCATCATCAGCATCATCAGCATCCTCATCCTCATCCTCATCACCATCAGCATCAGCATCATCATCATCAGCAGCATCAGCATCATCACCATCAGCATCAGCATCAGCATCACCGTCATCATCAGCACCAGCATCACCATCATCATCATCAGCAGCATCCTCATCCTCATCCTCATCCCCATCAGCATCACCATCATCATCATCATCATCATCATCATCGTCATGATCATCATCATCATCATCATCATCATCATCATCATCATCATCATCATCATCAGCATCACCATCATCACCATCAGCATCACCATCATCATCACCATCACCATCAGCATCACCATCATCATCAGCACCAGCAGCACCACCAGCATCAGCATCATCACCATCGGCATTATCCGCATCCTCATTGCCATCAAAGCGAGGGCGGCAGGGCCGCGGAGTGCCCGGCCACGGCAGGGCCTCGGCACCTCACAGGGGGGCAGAGGCCGCGCCGGCGGCCACGGCAGGGCTCTCGAGGGCGGAGGCCGTCGCGGCTGGCACGTTCGGGCGAGGCATCCCCGGCCAGCCTCTGCTCGCTGCCCCCTCGCGGAGCGGCCAGCACCGCACGGGAGGACGAGGAGGGGAGGGGGTGGGGCATGGGACACACCCCGAGGAGTACCCAGGAATAGCATTTGGAGGGACCAGAGTCCGTCACAAGAAAACGAGTTGGTCCGAGGGGGAGCCCCCTGCCCCGCGATGGGGCACGCACGCGGGCGGCCGCGTGGGGACATCCCGAGGAGGCGGGAAGGAACAGGGAGGACATTCCTGACCAGGGCGGGGGGGGGAGGGGAGGAAGGCGAGGAGAGGAGGGGATGGGAAGGCGAGGAGGAAGAGGAGGGGGAGAAGGGAGAGGCGAAAGAGGGGGACAGGGACGAGGCATCGAATAGTCCGAGGAGGAAGGGGAACATGGGAATCCCGAGCAGGAGGATACTGATGATGTCGGAGAGGGTGTGCCTTTGCGCCACATCCTACATATGGGATTCTCGTTATTCCCCACATGCTTCGTGGGGTTCTGGTTTTCTTCCCTGCCGCGCCGCACCCGCGACTCCTCACACCTCCACTCCTCTCTCTTTCTTCCTCCCCTCACTCACTCACACACACACACACACTTCACTCTTCCCCCCCTCGTCACAGCACTGCTCAGCTCAGCTCAACTCACCTCAGCACTGCACAGCACAGCTCAGCTCAGCATAGCACAGCTCGGCTCAGCTCAGCACGGCTCAGCACAGCCCAGCACGGCTCAGCTCAGCACAGCACAGCACAGCTCGTGGCACTTTCTCGACACCACAGGGGGTGCGCAGGGGTGCAAAGGCTAGCAGGCGTGGCACTTTCTCGACACCACAGGGGGTGCGCAGGGGGTGGTCCTTGAGCGCGGCCGCTATCCGTGCCAGTCGTCCAGGCATAGCAGGCGTGGCACTTTCTCGACACCATGGGGTTGCGCAGGGGGTGGTTCCTGAGCGCGGCCGCTATCCGTGCCAGTCGTCCAGGCATAGCAGGCGATGCACTTTCCCGAAACTATAGGGGGTGCGCAGGGGGTGGTCCCTGAGCGCGGCCGCTATCCGTGCCAGTCGTCCAGGCATAGCACGCGTGGCATTTTCTCGACACCATAGGGGGTGCGCAGGGGGTGGTCCCCGAGCGCGGCCTCTATCCGTGCCAGTCGTCCAGGCATAGCAGGCGTGGCACTTTCTCGACACCATACGGGGTGCGCACGGGGTGGTCCCTGAGCGCGGCCGCTGTCCGTGCCAGTCGTCCAAGCATAGCAGGCGTGGCACTTTCTCGACACCATAGGAGGTGCGCAGGGGGTGGTCCCTGAGCGCGGCCGCTATCCGTGCCAGTCGTCCAGCATAGCAGGCGTGGCACTTTCTCGACACCATAGGGGGTGCGCAGGGGGTGGTCCCTGAGCGCGCCGTGCCAGTCGTCCAGGCATAGCAGGCGTGGCACTTTCTAGACACCATAGGGGGTGCGCAGGGGGTGGTCCCTGAGCGCGGCCGCTATCCGTGCCAGTCGTCCAGGCATAGCAGGCGTGGCACTTTCTCGACACCATAGGGGGTGCGCAGGGGGTGGTCCCTGAGCGCGGCCGCTATCCGTGCCAGTCGTCCAGGCATAGCAGGCGTGGCACTTTCTAGACACCATAGGGGGTGCGCAGGGGTGGTCCCATATCCGTGCCAGTCGTCCAGGCATAGCAGGCGTGGCACTTTCTCGACACCATAGGGGGTGCGCAGGGGGTGGTCCCTGAGCGCGGCCGCTATCCGTGCCAGTCGTCCAGGCATAGCAGGCGCTGCACTTTCTCGACACCATAGGGGGTGCGCACGGGGTGGCCCCCGAGCGCGGCCGCTGTCCGTGCCAGTCGTCCAGGCATAGCAGGCGTGGCACTTTCTCGAAACCATAGGGGGTGCGCAGGGGGTGGTCCCTGAGCTCGGCCGCTATCCGTGCCAGTCGTCCAGGCATAGCAGGCGTGGCACTTTCTAGACACCATAGGGGGTGCGCAGGTGGTGGTCCCTGAGCGCGGCCGCTGGCTGGCTCGAATCTGTCCTTGATGGAGGATAGAAGGCTAGGAAGAGGGAGGGGGTTCAAGCAATACGGCGTTGGATGACACAGAGGGGAACATTCGCGACGAGGGCTGAGAACGCAGAATTGCGCATATATTAAAAACTTAAGCAAGCACATAAGATTTAAACTAAGTATGTGGGGTTCCTCGGTAGCGTAATTCGTGTCACGCCTCCGCCTGGCTCATCTCAGCCTCCTCCTTCCTCACCCACGCAGACTCCGACTCTGTCATACATCCCCAGGACGAAAGTTTTTTCCTCTTGGGCCCGGAACGAAGGCTTGAAATCTGAAGCAAACGCGTGTGAGATACCCGCCGTCGGATCCAATGAAGGTCGCGCGGATCCAATTTTGGTTTTGGTGTGTGTTTCGGTGGATCCGATTTCTGCCCGCGCGGATCCGATTTCGGATTTGCTAGATCCGTGTTCGGTCTTATTGTTCACGGCGGATCCGATTTCTACCCTGTTTGAAATTTATATTATTAAATTAAAACAGGGACCCGGAAGAAATCAGATCCGCGGACCCCGCAGACCGCCCGTGTTAAGATTCTACGGGGGATGGGGGTTCGGTAATTAACTCTCCACGATGGGCCTTGCGTCATCTCGCGCACACCCATCAGCTCCCCGCGCGCGCGGGTCCCATTCAAAATGAATACATACATCCCTCTCACCCCGGTTGCTGCAAACAGCTCGTCTGGTCGCCGTCCGTTATGGCGCCGTTGTCTTGTGAACTCCTCATGGCCATTTGCACGTCAAGAGGAAAATCTTTCGTCCTGCGTAAGTACTCAGATCACTCAGGCTTCGAACCGCTTACACTCAGGCGTACTCATGCACGGACCCGTTCACACTCAGACCCACTCTACTCATGCTCCGACATGTTGGCTCACTCGCTCAGACCCGGACGCACTCATGCACAGACTCACTCGCACAGAGGCTGAACATACGCAGCCCATTCATACCCAAGAATCGCCCATATCCAGGCGCAGTCAGGCTCAGACGTAGCCGTGCACATCACACACACACACACACACACTGAGACTCATTCGTACTCATCTTGCACAGAACCCAACCGCCACCGCGATGTCGCAGGCATGGCGTGACGCTTGCGCATCCCAGGAATGGGTCGGCCGTGGGTGGACGCACCACGGGGCCGTTCGCGCTCAGAGCGTCGGGACACCTCACGTACAGTGCACGTGTGCCATCTCTGCACCTGCAGCCGACAGGTGGAGCGGCCACGTGGCGTCCTCCCGCCCATTTCGGTGCACCCATTGCACGTTTCACGCCCTCTATATGGAGACTTCACTTGCAGCCCAAAGCGGGGTGGCCATATAGCGTCCCCCTGCCCATTTCGGCGCACCGCTTGCACGTTTCGACTCGTGCCCCATAGGGACCTCCATTGAACTTGCAGGGGGTGTGGCAGCATAGCGTTTCCACGCCCATTTCGGCCTTCTTCTCACACGTTTCGTGCCCCATAGGGAGTTCCAGCTATAGCCAAAGGGAAAGGGGAACGCATAGCGCCCCCCAGCCAATTTCGGAACACACCTCACACGTGTCGTGCCCTACAGGGAACTTAACATACTGCCCCCGTGGAAGTGTGCGCATGCCGTCCCCAACCCATTTGGGCGCACCTCACGCGGACCGTGCCCCATTAGTGTGCGCATGCCGTCCCCAGCCCGTTTGGGCACACCCCTCACGCGGATCGTGCTCCATTGAGGGACACTCGCGGCCCCAGTGGGGCTGTACGCGTGCGGTCCCCAGCCGATTTCGGCACACCCCTAACACGGATCGTGCCACATTGGGAGCTCAGCGCGTTTCTGCGAGCCTGCTCCGCAGCCCCCTATCGGAGCCGCCCAGAACAGCATCCCTCCCGCGGTGCACAGTAGTTTGGGAGAGGGCCTCGCCCAGCGAGGCAACTGCGCAGGGCTGGACCATCCACTCTCTTAATTATGGCTGCAGTTCGATGGGTCGATTTGGAAGGGGAAAGCCCTGGTGAAGGCAGCGCGACCCCAACTAGTAACAGGCGTCATGCATATATGCGCAATGCTGAGCGATGCACTGCACTGAAACGTCAGACCGCGGTCTGCAACACATAGTATGGCAAAGCAGCACGTAGCAAATCTCAACCTGTTGCACCATGTCGTGACACACCTACATTGCACTGTACTGCCAAACCCAGCACGGCATCGTCATATGCCATAGCATTCCGATTACAGTATCAGCTTAGAGCAGCAGCGCAGAACATGGTATAACAATGTAGATGCAATGCCATGTATGACGTACACAACCAAGATCCTTCTACACAACTCGATACCGTGCAGATTTGCATCAGGCGCGATGTGAGTGAGGGCCCGACTGGCAAAGAGCAACGCGATAAAGCTCAACAGCGTTAACAGGGCGGGGGGACGCAATACTCACCCCCACTTCCACAGGCCGACTGGTTTCTTTTTGAGCTGGGGAAGGTAATTACCAAGGCCCCTCAGTTGTCGCAGGACTGGGACACTTCAGAGCTCCCCCTCCTCCTCCTCCTCCTGCTCCTCCTCCTCCTCCTGCTTGTCTCACTGAGGTGCTCTTCCTGGGGGGGGAAAGGCGAGGAGCAAGACGAAACACGGCAGGAGGAGGAGGAGGAGGCGGACGACAACGACGACGACGGCGGCGGCAAAGAGATCGAGGAGGCGCAGCGGCACAAGGAGCAGGGAGGGAGCGAAGGGGGAAGGGGAGGACAAAGAGAAGGAAGAGACGGACGATGCCGACGCGCAGGAGCAGAGCCCCCCACGCCCGTGCTCGGAGGGCGCGGGCAGGCGTGACGCACCGCCGCAGCAGGCCCGGCGGAGCACCAGCACGGCGCAGCAGAGGCGCGCGCCGGGCGGCCGCGAAGACCTCAGCTCCGCAGGCTGGCCACGGCCGCGAAGAGCTCGGCGATGTCGCCGTCGGTCTGCGCGTGGCCCGTGAGAGTGCCGGGGCCCTGGGCCTGGGCGCCGCGAGCACAAGAGCACGACAAGCGTTCGTGCCCCGCTGCGGGTCCTGGATCGATCCAGCTCGAGAGGTGCGGCAGGAAGCTGGGCTCGACAGATCTGGGGCTCTGATTGTTCAGGAGGTTATGGCTTCTCTGTTCGCGACGCCGATCTCTCGGGGTGGGCGAAACGGGGGGGGGGGTCGTGAGGAGAGAGGAGAGAGGGGGGGGGGCTTTGCGAATCAGCTGCAGGCAGCTGGGGGGGGGGTTAGTAAGGAGAGAGGAGAAGGGGGGGGGGGGCTTAGCGAATCAGCTGCAGGCAGCTCGGTTTCCCAGCGCATCACAGCACCAGAGATGCCCGTGTATCGAGGACAGCGGCCTGCTACGGGGCCGAAGCCAGCTGCACGCAGCATACTTTCGCGGGCGCGCAAACATGGATTACCGATCCATGGATTTGGCGCGCAGTCGCCAAATCCATGGATCGGGGGAGGTGCCTCCCCCCAAAAAATGCGGCCGGTGCCGCCTCGTTCGGCGGCGAAAGGCCGCGATTCCCCGTGGAAACGGGACCTGTCGCTGATCCACGCCCCCTTAATCCATGTTTGCGATCGCCGGATATTTTCTACCGCTTAATCCAACGCCCCCCCGCCCCCAATGTCGGGGAGGGGTTGGCTGTTGCCCCGCCGGCGCTGCCGGGGCTGCCAGCGCGGGCGCCGGCGCCGCAGCGGGCGCCGGCGTTGCCGCGGGCGCTGGCAGGCCGGAGCCCCCAGCAGGCCCCTGCAGAGTGGGGCCAGGCGCCGAGGCGGTGGCGGCCTGGGCTGCGGCGAACCAGGCCTCGAAGTCGCGCTGCATCCGCTCCTTGTTCTGCTCGGCGCTCTGCCGGTACGCGTCGATTTTTTCCTTCGCCTGCTTGAGCCGCTCTGTGCACTTGTGGTACGTCCGCTTGTGCTCCTCGATCTCGGCCAGCAGCGCAGCCACTTCGGGGCCGTCGAGCGGCGAGGCAGGACGCTCGGCAGACACGTCACGCGGGTTGCACTCCAGGGCGCGCTCCATGCGCAACTTCTCGATGTGCCTCTGCCTCTCGGCGATCGCCGCTCGTGCGCCGTTGGCCTTCTCCCCCATCTCCTTGGCCTCGGCGACGAGACGCCGAGTAGCCTCCTTGCTCCCCTCGAGGGTCTCACTCCGCCGCATCGACTTCCGGAACACCTCGAAGGCCTGGTTCCGGTCCAACAGGAGGGCCGCGGCGTCAGGCGGCGCCCCCGTGGAGGCACCACCGCTGCCGGCCGCGGCACCCTGCGCCGCGGGCGCCGCCGCGGCGGCCTTGATAAAGACGGGGCCGTCCTTGGCCGCAGCCTGCGCTTCTCGGGCCTTGCTCCTCTTGCCGAGGGAACTCAACAGCATGCTGATCTCCTCGTCCCGCTGCTGCACCTGCTGCCGCAACTCCCGGACCATGGCCTCCAGGGTGCCGAGGGCGGCGCCGCCGGAGGGCGCGGCGACGCGCGAGGCGCCGGCGCCGCGCTGCCCCGCCGGCGGGAGGCCTCCCGGCCGGCGCTGGCCGTAGGTCTCCTTCAAGATCCGGAAGCACTCCCGGAAGCGGCCACTGGACCCACACACGAACGCGGCCTGCAGGTCCGACTCGGCCAGGTACGTGGCCACCAGCTTCTGACACTCCTCGCGGTCCCTCTCGGTCAGCTCCTCCTCGCCGTCGCTGTTGAGCAACTTCAGCTCATCCTTGAGCTCCGCCACCTGCTTCTTCAACCGCTTGATCAGGAGGGCAGGGTCCAACTCCTCGTTGATGCTGGCGTTGTTCTTGACGCAGGCTACCCGCTGCGCAAAGCGGCAGGTGGATATCGACTCGTCCACGCAGGTGTCCTCCACGGCGAGCGTGCCCACCATGACGGTCCTGCAGTTGCCGCCCAGCGAGTCCCGAAGCACTGAGGTCATCATGGAGTTCCTGTACGGCACGTGCGTGGCTCGGCCCTGGGCCCGATCGTGCAACGCGACGATCACCTGCTCCAGGTAGTGCAGCGAGAGGTTGATCTGCTTCGCCTCCGTGGCGAGCTTGCCCTCTGCACCAGTCTTGGAGAGGCGCTCGCTGCCGGCGAGGTCCACTAGGTGGAGCTTCGCCCTCCGCACCGTGTCGCTGCCCGCCTGCGACGACTCCACCCAGAGGATGAACATGCAGTGGCTGCGGGTGGAGGCGTCGTTGAGCGGCGTTTCTGCTACCACGCGGTTGGTATCGCCCACAAAAAGCAAGTTCAGCGCGTCCTCCGCCTTCGGCGCCGCGCACATGTCGAGATTGCGGAGGTGGGTGTTGCCCTCCTCGTCCTCGCGCAACGTGACTTTGGGCAGATCTTCCAACCTTCGAGCGCTGTCGTCACGCGACAGCAGGTCGTAGCCCTCGTTGTTGTAAATCTCAAGGTAAGATACGTGCAGCCTATACGTAGCGTCATGGCGTTGCCGGAAAGCCTCGAACAAGTAAGCGATGGTGCGAGGGATCAGGCCCCTGTCCGCGTACCTCTCAGCGCCGCCAGTGATCGTGAACGTCTTCCCGCTCCCAGACTGGCCATACGCGAAGATGGTCCCGTTGATGCCATTAAGAACGTCTTCGATGACTGGCTTCGCCACGAGGTCGAAGACCTCTTCCTGCGTGGTCTTCATATCCAGCACGTGGTCCAGCTTGAACTGGTAGGTGGCCTTGTTGTTGTTCACCTCCCAATCCGCCGAGACCTTCCTGACCTGATCGAGGTCGAAAGACACGACGCCCTCGTCGGACTTCTTGAACGCCTTCGAGGGGCGCGCGCTGGGCCGGATGCGCAAGAACACCTTGATGGCCGAGGCGACCATCACGTCCTACGCGGCCGTGGGTGCTCCCGCCAAGGTTGGCTGCTCTCCGATCTCGCCGCCGCTGTCCCAGCGGCGAGCCAGCAAGCGGCCCGCGAACTGCCGGGCGGAGCGCTGGGGGCGCCGCCGGCGGGCGAGCTGGAGCCATTACCCGGGGCGGGAACGGCCTGAGCCAAGTCGGCTATACGGGGGGGCAGGAGCAGGCGCAGGAGCGCGAGGAGAGGGAGACGACGGCGTGGCCCAGGAAGCGGTCCCCGCCACGCACTCGGCGCCTGCCCGAGGCTCGCGTGCGAAAGGATGCCCGCGTGGAGACTGGATGCTGACCTCTGCTTCGTCTCGGCAAGGCTGGTGACGGACCCGATCGTGCGGAACCCTATCGCGTGGAAGATCCTTGCAGGACCGAAACACCGAGCACAGGCGTAGATTCCAGGAGCCCACAGCTAATCCCACCAGCCAGGCGGTCTGACGAGTTCTTGCTGTTCTTCCAAGGCCCTCTTCGGGGGGCAGCCCCGCGCCCTGGCACGTCAAGGGCCATAATGGCCTTGTTATGTTTGTCCCTCCTTATTTCCCCTCCTCATATCTGCTTCATCCGTCCCTGATCATTCCTCTTCCTCCATCATTCCTTCTTCTTGTCCTTCCATCCTCCTCCTCCTCCTTCTCCTCCTCTACCTCCTCCTCCTCCTCCTCCTCCTCCTCCCGAGAAGCCCTCCGCACCAGAAGGGCCCAGGAGGACCCAATGCGCACCACGGTGTAGTTTTTGTTACCAGCTGGGGGACTTGGTTTCGGCATGACGCCCGAGGAGGCCCCAGGAGGCCTCGGGAAACCCCTTGGCGGACGCAAGAAGCACCAGGGACCCCCCCGGGAAGCCCAGCCCCGCGACGCCCTGGACAGGTGGAGGAGAGCCCCCGCGGGCACCAGAAGGCCCCACAGGAAACGTTCCCCCTCTCTCAGTGGTGACAAACATCGAAGGCAGAAAGTCCACCCCCATAAGAATCACCTCGACACGCGAAGCCGTTCAGTAGACGCGCCCAAAGAAGGAATCGAACAGGGCAGGGACGCCCAGGGCCGTTTAGTAAACGCCAATTATCGGGTCAGGGTGATTTTCCTCCCTTGAAAAACAAGCGGGCGGCGGGGTCGGAGGGATGGCGGCGATGGGCTGGCTACCCTGACTGACTGGTTGGTTGCTTGGCCCAACTGGTTCGTGGACGGCGGTGCGCTGATTGGGCTGGCTGGATGGTCGGTGGACTACGTCGGGCAATCGGCGTCGAGTTCCTGCCCATCCTGAAGAAAGCCGTAGACTCGAAGTCTCCACGCCTTCTCTCCGCTCAGGCCGTGGCGAGCTCCGCCACGGAACCTGCCCGCGAGACTCGCAGGTTGGCATGCCAGTCCTCAGGAAGGAGGTCCGCCAGAGCCTTCGGGCCCACAGGTTGGCAACTGCCTTCACTGTGGCTGTGCGAAGAGAGAATCCGTCGATGGCGCCATCCTGCAGACGGCGCTCGAAGATGCGGCAATCCAAAAACAATTGAAATCACGCGTGATAAAAACCGTCGCAGCAGCAAGCAAGAACGAGGCAATCTGCGACACATGCTGCGGAGCATGACCCTGGTGCACAGCCGCGGCGCCCTCCGTTCAGCACGCAGTCACGAGTTTCTGCCCACCAGCGCTTCGGTTCGACGACCGGCGCGAGGAAGCGCGCGCTGCCAAGCTCCGAATGCAGAGGTCGATGCAGTCGGATGGCGTCCCAGAGCAGCTGCCAAAGCGCCCGACGAAGCTGTGCGGTTGCGATTGCGAGCGAGTGGACCAAACGTGGAGGGGAGTACGTATTCTCACAGGGTGACTCTGCTCTGGCCCTGCAAAACACATCCACTCATTGCGGCTACGGTCGCTTGAGCTGACTGATGCCACGCGGGAGCGAGGACCGCGATAATGAGGACCAGGAGGTCATTCTGGCCTTCTCATTCTCGCTCATCATCCTGATCATCCTCTTCAAGAGAAGAGCAGGAGAAAGTGCAGGCTAAGTAAAGATAGGAGGAAAAAGACAGCGAGGACCTGGAGGATGGCCACAACCGGCCCCCCTCTCCATCCAGCCCCCCGGATCCCCGCCCACACCCCTAGGCAGTCCAGAACGGGACGAGGCCTGCCTGCAGTCAGACAGTCAGGCCGCACCGTTCCTCCCCCCTGGCCCCTCCCCCCGCTTTTTTTGTTGCGACGCGAAATGGTCTGGGGAGGGAGGCGGGGCCTGGACAGCCTTCGGCTACGCGCAAGGGTGACGAACGAACGAACGAACGAAGTGCCATACGCCAGAGCGCGTGGGCAAAAGACAATGCCAGCCTGAACTCGCCGCTTTGCGGGAGCGACTGCACGTCGGCTGTCTCATAATGCACAGCGTGCGCGATTGGAGGAGGAGGAGCAGCAGCTGCCCCTCCCCCCGCTCTTGAGGACGCCGACTGCACACCCGACTCTGGCCAGGCCCATCCCGGGCCAGTGATCCATGTACGCCGTCGTAGCTCGACCAGGAGAGCGCTCTCACGCATCATTGGCTCGGGACTGCCTGACCAAGGTCGGTGTGGGTGCGTGGGCCTCTGGCTCACTCCCACCCCCCCTCCCGCGGCCTCGGACGGCCGCGAGGGTTTCTGGTCGGAGCTGGGACCCCCTTCCTTGTGTGAGGTCGGGCATGCCCACCTACAGGCGGATTTTGGACGAAGCATCAAAAACAACCAAACCATGCTCAAGACTGATCAAACAGGTTTTCCCAAAAATAATCAGAAACAAAAACCCAACATAAGCTAACAATGATCCCCGTACTATGTGTTGTGACTGAATTTGGGAATTCCTCCTGCAGAGGGACACGCCCGACTTGATCCTTGTGAGCGAAGCGCGCCAGGTGCGGCGCAGGAGGCGCCAGCAGGGAGGCGTCCAGGACCCAAGACATCCGCGCGGACGTCCGGAAGCCCGTGGCATTTTTTACCTCGTCGTGTCGCCCCTCGATGCTCTCCGGGCGTGGGAGGCCGGGGGGGGGCACCGCAGCACCGGAAGGGGGGCGCTCCTCGTCACTGGGGGGCACCAGCCCGCCGCAGCTGCCCACCGCGGTCCTAATGTAGCCCGTGGGGTCGGACACCTCCGCGTGGGGCAGGGCTCGTCGCGGCGGGCGGCGAAGCGGGCGCGGAGCCTCCACTCCTTCTCCTTATGAACAGCTCCTCCCTGTGTCGCACCCCGAGGCCAGTCGAAGGGCGGGCCGGGGCGCTTCGCCGGACTGCCGAACCCATTATGAGCCTTGGGCACCAAAGCTGGCAACAGTTTTATCCGACGTCGAGACGATGCAAGGGTTTCACGGATGGAGGGCGGGCCGTTTTCAGATTGCGTCTTTCGCTGTAGCGCCGCAAACATTCGTTTGAAACATGTGCAAGAGTACCACGGATTGAGGAGAGGCCGTTTTCAACGCGTCTCTCGCCTTAGCGCCGCGCACATTCATTCGTTTTAACATGTGCAAGACCTTCACGGATTGAGGGCGGCTCCTTTTCAGAATGTGGCTCTCGCCCCAGCACCGCCCACATTCGTTTCAAACGTTTGCAACAATTTCACTGCTCTTATGGCTAACGTACCAGAAATGGTGTCTGGAACGATTCAGGATTGTCAGGGCGCAGCAATTGCGTTGATTCGCTGTGTTGAAGTCCTAGGAATGTTCTGGCACGATTCAGAATCCCCTTACGTAGACGCAATATCCAGGTTGAACCGTGGCGTTAAAGCCCTGTGAATGGTGTCTTGGCACGCTTCAGGCTTTTCACACGGCTGTCCCCTAACGGGGCTCCGTGGTAATGAACCCTTGTAGGGGCCTGCGAAGAGGAAGCTTGGAGGAAAGGTGTATTCCAACATCGTTGATGAATCTTGGGCTTACCCTGGTCCTCCTCCTCTTCTTACTCCTCCTCCTCCTCCACCTCCTTCTCCTCCTCCTCCAACTCCTCTCCTCCTCCTCCTCCTCCTGCTCCTGCTCCTCCTCCTCCTCCTCATGCTCATTCCTCCCTCCTCCTTCCTCTCTCCTCCTCATCCTCCTCTTTCCTGTCCTCCTCCTCCTCCTCCAACTCCTCCAGCTCCTCCAACTCCTCCTCCTCCTCCTCCTCCTCCTCCTCCTCCTCCTCCTCATCATCCTCCTCTTTCCTCCCTCCTCCCCTCTGCCTCCGCCTCTGCTCCGCCTCCGCCTCCTCCTCCTCCTCCTCCTCCTCCTCCTCCTCCTCCTCCTCCTCCTCCTCTTCCTGGCTCAAGACCTGAGCACACCGCGGGAGGTGCAGGTCTCAGCTTTGCCATCCAGGGCAGGCCCTGGGTGCTGGGGCCCAAGCTTGTTTGCTCTGCCCCCGTGCCTGCCTGGTCAGCCCCAGGCAGAGGCACAATCACGTCCCGCCTCAGTGCTGCCATAGGGCCTCTCGTGTGCGTGCGCCAGCGTGCCGCCATCAGGAGATGCCCGCCCAGCAGAAGAAGTACCTGGTCTGCTCGAAGCGGGGCTGCAAAGGCTGGGCTTGGTGCTCGACTAATTCTCGTCATTGTATGCAGTGTGGCAGCCGTTTCAAGCAGTGCGGAGATCATGGTCCCCCAGCTCGACCCCAAGGTGGTGGAGGTGGCTCCCAGGATGTTCGGCCTGACGTCGAGGAGGAGCCGGCCAAGCCAGGACGCTGGAGGAAGGGCTCCCGCGGTCCTGAGCGTCCACCAGGCCTGGGGCGCGGAGGCGGCCGAGCGGTCACCTTCGAGGATGCAGTTCCCGCTGACGACCCAGTTGCCCTGGCTCAAGCTCAAGTCACCTTCTGGAAGAAGTGGAAGCCAGATGGAGAGGAGCACAAGTCGGCGTTGGGCAAGCTCAAGTTCGCCAAGGCGCAGGCGTTGTCGGCCAAGAGCCTGGAGCAGCAAGCACAGTCCTTGTCAGATCAGCTCCAGGTGTTGCGCCAGAGGTTGCAGTCGCAGAAGCAGGAGGCCAGCGAGCTGGTTACCACAATTGTCGAGGCAAGTGAATATCACGGCAAGCTGGTCGAGGAGATCGAAGCTAATACAAAAGAAGTGCAGACGCTGGAGACGCAGCTCAATGCGGCCACCCAGGCGGCTGCGTATGAGGCATCTAAAGCTGAAGATTTGCTCACCACCATTCAAGGAGTTATATCCGCCAGAATGCCACAGGGAGGACTGGCCCCACCTGAACTTCGAGACAAGGTATCGGAGCTGGCCGCCATGTTCGACACCTTGCAGCAGCAGCACGTCGCATCCCAGGCCTCGGGCGCGCCAGCAGTTGGCGGCCCGCCTGCGGTGGCGGCTCCGCGCGGGGTCATCATCGACGGTTTCCCTGCAGTTGGAGAGAGCCCTGATGATGGCCAGGCGAGTCAGACGCCCGCGCCTATCCCAGGCCAGCACGTCCCCACTCCTGCCGACGACAAGGAGCTGGAGACCATGGCAGAGGCGCAGGCCATGGACACGCCTGAAGGCCGCCGCCGTGCGGCTGCTGCGCTGTCCGACGTCGCCCAGGGCATGGCCAAGATCCAGAGTGAGCCAGGCCCCGAGACCAAGAGGGTCAAGGCGGCGGCCGAGGCTGCTGCGCTCGCGGCCGCCCAGGGCCAGAAGTCGCCAGGGTAACACTTATAAGATCGCTACTATCAATGGTTCTTGCTGGCCTGCTGTTCGCAAGTTTGTTCTTTCGCCGCAGTCTAGTGCAGTCACGATCATCTGTGCTCAGGAGTGTAAGCTTGCCGACGGAGATAGCATTGTGCGTCAGATACAATGGTGCTCGGCCCAGGGGTGGCTGGCTTACATCACGCCTGCAGCCAGGAGTGAGAATAATGGGTTGGTTTCGGGAGTTGCGATTTTGATTCGGGATGGCTTGGACCTGGGGGTCCAGCCGATCACTTTTCCGCCGCTTTCGACCCCGCTCGATTATCGGGGGTGCTTCTTGAACTTCCTGGGGCCCCGAAGTTCGCCATATGTAGTACCTATTTTCAGGCTGCTGCTGGTCTCTCCGAGACCAATTTAAAACTTCTGGCCGCCATAGGCCAACTTCAGGATGACTTGGCCCATCCAGTTTTGGTTGCGGGGGATTTTAACCTGGCCCCCTCTCGGTTGGCCCAAGCTGAGTTTCTGTCCAGGTCCACGATGACCCTGCTTGTGCCGCCGACCGCCACCTACAGAAACAAGAAGACCAAATCCACTCTAGATTAGTTCCTGTCTAGCCAAGGCCTCTCGCCGTGGCTCAGAAACCCCCGTACTCTTTCCTCGTATCCTCTCTCCCCTCACAGACCTGCGCTGCTAGATATTGTAGTTGAGAATAACTTTAATACCCCCACGCTGCATAGGCCCCAGAAACTACCCACACGTATCCCTGTGGGCCCGCAATTGCCAGAAGTGAGTTGGCACCAGTCAGCTGCTGCATTGGAGTACGCTTCACAATTGATCGATGATGCTCGACGGCCGCTCAGCGATCAACAGCAGTCGGTGCTCCTGGACCACGTGTATTTAGCTTGGCCCAGGACTTGGAAGCTACAATCAGTAAGAAAACTAACACCCCCCTCAAGCCTAGCAAGTGCCCCAGGGCCCACCCCCCTCAGGTTCTTATGGTCCCCGCTGAGGCCAAAGCTGCTAGGGGTAGGGCTAAATGGGTGGCCTACACGGGCCCTTTGAGATGGCTCATCAATAGGATTCAAGATGTCCATAGATGTGTTCAGGACTGGAATCTCACTGAGTTTCAGGACGCTCTCGACAGCTTAGAGGATTGCCCTGAGTTGTTCACCACCGTCGTGTCCCTCAAGGAGGGGCTGCACGGGATTAGAGTTGCTGCAGGTTTGTTGCACGTTGATTTCAGCGCTGGTGCCCTGAACCAGGCGCTGGCGATCCAGGTTCTGGACGAGCTGCTAGAGCACGTCACCAAGCTCCTGTATCAGGAGCAGGCGGCAGAGAACGCTGCAGACGGGAAGGCATGGAGGGATTGGGTTCAGGACAACATGAAGGGAGGAATGGGATGGGCTCACAGATGGACCAAGCGTTTGGAGGCCTGGAGGCCCTCGTCAGTCCCATTTAAGTCGCAGTATTCTGGCAGGCCCCAGCATATATTGCAGGCAGAAGCTGATCGTCTGGCAAAAATATGGCAGGTTTCCCAGGATACCCCACCACAGCTCGTTCCTGACAGAGATGATCGTATTGCCCTGGGCCCCATCAGCCCCAAGAGATTACGACAGGTTGCGAAAAGTTTGCCCCATGCCACTGCCTCTACCTGGGACGGTTTCCACCCTAGGCATTTCAGTATGTTGAATAATGAACAGGCAGAGATTGTCTGCGATTTTATCGGCCTGCTTGAAAAGATTGGACATATGCCAACCCAGCCCCAAAGTATCGTATCGACTCTGATGATGAAGTTGAAGCAACATGATGCCCCAGCCAGTCAGCCTTCTTTCAGGTCCATTGGTACGCTTCCAGCTTTGTACAGAGTCTGGGCTAGGCTCAAGAGGTCAGCGGCCAGAGAGTGGGAGGCACACCACCGCAGGCCGTACCTTGCTCATCAGGCTGGTCACTCCATAGTGGAATTAGTATATAAACAATCCTTGGAATGCGAGTTCAACAGCTCCGACAAAGATCAACAATATAGTGCCCAAGTTCTCTACGATTTATCTAACTACTACGAACATGTTGATCGGCCATGTCTCGCTTACCGTGCTGTTGAATCAGGTTTTCCGTGTTGTTTATTGCGTATCATATTATCGCATATGCCAGCGAACGCAGAGTTGCACGACAAGATTGTGCAGTCAATGTAGGCAAGCCTTGGAGGGGCATTGCCGCAGGATGCAGTTGGGCCACCTATCTTGTGCAAATGTATGTGCTCGCCCCGCTCGACGTGTGGACGCAGGCGCATTGTCATATCAGGCTCGCGATGTTTATAGATGATCTGCTGCTCCAGTGCCACGGCCGCAGTTACAGCCTCATCGTCAGCCAGCTCAATATTGCTGCCAGGTCCATGGCAGACTGCATCATCAATGAGTTTAAGTGCCAGATCGCCAGCAAGAAAAGTCAGGCCCTGGCGTCCCAACAAGCCCTTCAGGATCAACTCAGGACGGCTCTCGGGCCTCTGGCAGGCCCGAACGCGGATAGGTCTGGACCTAACCTGGGATGTGAAACTGGGGCTGGACGGCCCCAACGCCGATGGAGAAAGCAGCGTAAGATTTCGGAGCGTCTTGATAATATGCGTACAAGACTTAACAGGGTTCGCATGCTCAAGAGAGCTGGGGGTAACACTCATAAGTTGTATAGGACTGGCCTCGAGGCGGCCACCACGTTCGGAGTCGAGGTGACTGGCATCAATGGCACGCAGCTGGAATCTGCTAGGTCGCAGTTTTTGGCTGCTGCGGGACCCCGTTGCCCGACGCGCAGCCGTAGTCTGGCCCTGCTCATCCTCGAGGACCCCTTGTGGAAAGCTGCCCTGGGCCATGCCATTATGTGGCACCGCCTTGCCTGGGGCGCCGCCACCCGCCCCCACCTTGCCGTGACCAGTCTCCAGCAGTTGCGTGTTTGGGCTGAGGCCATCCTCCCGAGAGTTGCAAAATCTTGGGGCTCCTCCAGGGGCCCCCTCAGCGCCGCGGTGCTTTCGCTTAAAAGGATCGGTTGGAAATTCCAGGGACCATTTACTTTTGTGACCTCCTCAGGCATTGAGTACCCTCTCCCAGGACATCCCCCCGCTCTCCTCCAAAAGCTCATGGAGTTCGACTGGCACGGCCAGCTCGCTTCCAAGGCGGCCGAGAAGATCGGCCACCCGAGCGTCCAGTTAGATGTGGTTGCTGCCCGTGCTGCTCTGTCATCGCCAGACCTCCTTGGCCACCAGAAGGGAACCCTCCTCGCCTTCCTCACTCAGAGTATATGGACCATGGACAGAGCCAAGGCAGCAAGATACGAAGTCGAGACTGGCTGCGAGTGCGGCCACCATTCGGACAACCTCGGCCACCGCATACTTTACTGCCCGAAGACAGAGAATCTCAGAGCCACTCATTTCTCGGCAGCGGAGCTTCAGAATTTAAGAGAGCCTCCTCCCCAGACCCTGCCCCAGTACCTCGGTTTCCAGCTGGTCCCCGATTATCGTGGTGAGAACCCTCCTGGTTCGGGCCTGGAGTTTGCGGAGTTTTGGTGCGATCAGGAGGGGATCACCCCTCAGGAGGCTTTCAGCGAAGGGGAAGTGTATATAGATGGTAGTTGCACTAACCACGGTCACTATGTCTTCAACGCCGCAGGTTTCGCGGTTGTCTGTATGCGTAACGGAGAAGCTTTTGCCCATTTCAGTGGCCGAGTCGGCCAGGTGTTTTTTTACAAACCTCGGGAGCCGCGGAGCATTTGGCCGCTGTTGCGGCCAGTATTATGTCTAGGGGTGTTGAAGTCATTTACTCTGAGTATAAAGGAGTTCTGTCTCTGCACCAAGGTACTGAGTACCCTCGGCACAACGCGTGGGCTGGGTGTAAGGTGTTGGCTGGCAGAGGCCAGTTCCCCCTCGGCCAGCGCTTGCGTAAGGTCAAGGCCCACCAAGATTTACAGGCCCTCTCAGAAGGCAGTGAAGAGCGACGGTTGGCCGAAGGTAATAGTGCTGCTGATCGTATTGCCAAGGCCGCCGCTTTTAAAGGAATGCAGCCCAGTGAAGCAGAGAAAAGCGATTTCACTGACAGTCGGAAGTTTCTCGTGCGATATTTGAAGTATGTTGCTCAGGCTCTGGGAGAGTGGCCCGCGATCGCCCCTCACCGTAACAAAGCCTTGGCCGCCCCAGAGAAGAGTTTGTCTCCCCCCTCGGGTGCCGCCTCTGCCCTTACGTCGTGGACGCCGCCGTCGTCGGTCGAGCCTCCCCCCCCCTCCGCCTCCTCCTGTGCCCCACGAGGAGCCCAGAGAGCCCTTCAGGTACCACACGTGGGCTCTCATCCATCAGTACCATAGGTGCATCCTGTGTAGGGTGCAGACCAAGTCTTTCAAACAGCGGGGAGTTTTACAGGCCCAGCATTGCCCAGGCCACTGTAAGCAGCTTTCCGATCTTGTGCATGATAATAAAGGCCATGATTTGTTTTACTACGAGCACCTTGATCACCCGACGAGTATCTTGGTTTGCCATAAGTGTGGATCCTTCTCTGAGGGGTTGGGTCGAGGGCTCACTAGTGCGTGCAGCACTAGAGTGAGCCACCAAGGAGCGGCCACTCAGCTAGCCCGCGTCCAAGAGGGTCGAGATCCAAAGGGCACAAAGTCGTCCCCGATCGTTTTTAAGACCCCCGCTATTCCCCTGGCCCAGCTGGCGCGCGAGGAGCGTGCCAAGACCCAGGGAGAGGAGGCACAAAGCCCTCCATAGTCGGCCGCGCTCTCTCGCGGCGGACATCGAACAATCCCAAGCCGTGTGCGTGTCCTCCTCCTCTTCCTGTTCCTCCTCCTCCTCCTCCAACTGTTCCTCCTCCTCTTCCTCCTCCTCTTCACCTCCAACTCCTCCTCCTCCTCCTCCTCCTCCTCCTCTTCCTCCTCCTTGCGCACTCCTCCTTCTCCTCCCCCCTCCTCATTCCCTCTGTCTCCCCTGCTCCGTATATTAAGATTTACCCCTCCACCCCCTCCCTCATCCTCCCTCCTCCCTCCTGCTTATTTCCTTCCTCCTGCTCCCTCGTTCTCCTCCACATCAAGGACGGCGAGCTCTACCTTTCTGGGACCTTTATCTCTCACACTAGTTCGCTCAGCCCGAGGGCGCGAACTCGGGAGATGAGCGCTCGGGCCCGCCTCTTCTGGAAGCTCGGAGTGGCGCCGACTCAGACCTTGTCTGTGGTTGCGGGATGCTGGAATTAGAAAGTAGAAGATGGAAGTTCCATAGCATTGGGAGTGGCCACAGCTGGTGCATTTGCTGAGGGAAACAGCGTCAACATAGATGAAAACATGTGGCCAGATGTGGCCAGGCCTGGACAAACACTGGGGGGAAGGGAAACTGGCCGAAGCTTGGGAAACAATGTTATGGCTGCACCAAACACATTTCCATACACAGTACAAGCCCGCGTTGGCCTTCGGTGGAGCAAGTTGTACTTCTGCCAGCGTTCGACCGCGGAGCCATCCAAATGTTTCTGCTGCTGGCTTGCGCCAGCCTTTTGCCGGCCTCCCCGAGGTTGAGATGCCAGCCTCTCTCTCTCTCGTGATCTCTATATCGTTGTTTTTCTTTCTCTCTCTACATATATATATACACATCTATTTACATAAACATATAACTATAGATCACCCTCTCTCTACATCTGCATATACACACACATCTGAGAGAACGCGTTTCACGGGCGCTTGCCTTGGGAACATTCGGCGGCGCGTTTCAAACCGGGGGATAGACCCCCCCCCCCAACACGCGGCGCCGTCGATCAAAACCAGGGGGACTCCCCTCACCCCCAACCCCCCCCCCTCCCGACCCCACCCCCCTTCGCGCTGGCGGCCGCCAGCAGCGCCCACGGCGGGGACGCAGCGATGATGACCACAGGCAGCTCAATGGGGGTGGGGGGGTTTTCACCCCCCCCCTCTCCCCGGCGCCGGGGGGGGGGAGGGTTTCAAACCCCTCGCGCCGGCGCCGGCGCTGGCGGCGGCCAGCAGCGCCGGCGCTGGCACTGGCGACGGCGGGGGCGCAGCGACGATCACCACAACTACCACCACGACCACCACTACCACCACCACCACCGCCTCAACCCACCACCACCACCACCACCAACAGCACCACACAACCACCACCACCACCACAGCGACCACCAACACCACAACCACCACCACAACTCACCATCACCACCACCACCACCACCACCACCACCACCACCACGACAAAAACCCACCACCACTACCACCACCACCACCAATCTCTACAACAACACCACCACCACCGCCATAACCACTACCAGCAGCAAAAACCACCGCCACCACCACAACCCACCACCACCACCACCACCACCACAAACCACCACCACACCACCACCACACCACCACAACCACCACCACCACCACAACTCACCATCAGCACCACCACAAAAACCCACCACAACTACCACCACGACCACACTCTACCACCACCACCATCACCGCCACAACCACCACCACTATCAGCAGCACAACCCACCACCACCACCACAAACCACCACACCACCACCACCACCGCCACCACCACCACCAGCACCACCTCCACAAACCACCGCCACAACCACAACCCACCACCACCACAAACCACCACCACACAACCATCTAACCATCACCACTACCACCACGACCCACCACCACCACAAACCACCACCACACCACCACCAAACCACCACCACCACAACCACACACCGCCACAACCACCAACACCGCAACAACCACCACACCGCCACCACCACCACCACAACCTACCACCACCACCACCACCACCACCACCACCACCGTCGTCCTCGTCGACGCTCCCCGCCACCGCCGCCCGCCGCCGCAGGCGCCGGCCAACACCGGCCCAGAAATGGAAATCGTCGTCCCCGCCGCCGTCGCCAGCCGCCTCCGACGCAAGCGCCGGCCCGAGGAGAGGGGAAGCAGGGGGGGGTTTGACCCCCCCCCCTCCAAGCGACCACAGAACGCGCTCTTTCACACGTGTACACATGCATCCTATTATCATTCTTTTATAGCCGCTAGAGTGTATATCCCGACTCCCGTTTACCCCCTGCCCCCTCTCCTCCTGTTCGCCCTACTCCTCTTCCTCCTCCTTGCCATCCTCCCTGCCATCCTCCGCCTCCGCGCGTTCTTCCGATGCGCCTCTTGGGCATTTCCAGGAGTACCCAGAAGGCTTTCGGCAGCTCTCTTCGGCGGGTTGCAGTGGGGCCAGGTGGGCATGCAGGAACAAGAAAGGAGGGGAAGGAGGATGAGGAGGGCGAGGAAGAGCGAAGCCATTTCGAGCTTTCCACAGCCAGCATCAGGCGGAGACTGCACCAGCTCCTGATGGAGAAAATATGCTGCAACGTACTGCCCCCCCTCAGGAGCAGTCCGAGGAGCGCGCGAGAGGACCTCGTCCTCGTCCACTTCCCTCTCGTAGGTCACCACTCCCTGATTCCTTCTGCACTTTATCCTTCTTCTCCTCCTCCTCCTCCTCCTCCTCCTCCTTCTACCCCCTTCCCTACTCCTAATTATCCTCCTACTCCTTTCAGCGGCGCCACTATCTGGCCTGCAAAGCCAATCACGATCCGACTTGGCCCTACAGCGCCCCACGCTTACTCCCGCAGCGCTGTAAGGTAGCTCTCTGATCTATACGCCGCAATAGGTTGCGACGAAGTGGACATCCCCAGGATAGAGGTAGAGAGAGAGGGAGAGGCAGAAACATAGATAGAGACTGAGGCGGGAGGGAACCTCACGCCCAACTTGCCTCCCATGTAGGAGACATACAGATTGTGAGCACTTGGTATGGCTTGGCATGGCTTGGTGGCGAGAGCGGCTGTCAAAGCGTACACGGTGATATTTGCAGCTGCTCAACTTGCCCGCGGCCGAAACCAGTCATGGCACACGAACCACTCCCTGAAGCAATGCTCGCACTGAAAGGAACACTACACGTATTCGTAACAACTTTCCTGCGCTGACGCCGATCTCTGGAGCTGGTCGTATCCCCCAACTGACCATGCGCTGCACTGTGTTGGCGGTTACTCCCAAAGATCGCCCCTACCCCAAACTGTCCTGGACTGTCCCTGGACCCGGTCCTGCCTTGCGTTGGCACCCGCTTCGTTTGGCCGCCGTGTCCCCGACTCCCTGGTCCGATCACGGCCCCATGCCTCAAGGCCCTTTACTTGCACCCATCGTTCCACTTGTGTCTTGCGATGTCACTCGATTCCACTGCTTCTGCCTGATTATACATGTGGCAGCTTGTGCTCACCTGCTTCGCATGCTTGCACTTGAGAACAGCTGCGCGCACATTAAATTGCTTGCACTCGGTCCAGTGGCTGATTCGATTGGGTCCATGCCTCCCGCTGTTGCAAGATGACCTGGCAATTGGAACGTCGGTAAACGTGGAAATGGCTAGGGCTGGACGAACTGATGAGGACGATCGCACGCCCGAGCTACTAAAGAAACGGTAGAGCAACTGGTACAACTGAGCAAAACATACTGGACACATTAACCCTGGTCAGGTGTTCCAATTTACCCACATTGCCGCCAAGAGCGATCGTCACGCCTCCGACGCCACGTCCTGCAAGCCCCTTAGGATGGTCATCGCCTGCGCGACTCCGAGGCTTCCCAGCGCCTCCTGCACGGGCTAAACATTAGATCCCGTGAGGTAGCAGCCCCCAAATCAGCCATCTCCCCTCCCTCCCCTCACCCTGATCACTAAAACGGAGATGAGGTCAGCCACCATGGTCAAGATGCGCAAGGATAGCGAAAAGATGGTGGTGAGGACGACAACACCAAAGAGATGGAGAAGGAGTCGGAGGAGGAGGAGGACCAGTGCAAACCCAAGGTCACCAACGATGTTGGAATACACCCTCCCTCCAAGTTCCCTCTTCACAGGTTCCTACAACGGTTCACCTCCACTGAGGGAACTGCCCTGTCAGAAGACAACAGTTTGAAGATTCTGAAGCATGCTGAAACATTGTTCTCGGGATTCCAACGCCATGGATCAACCTGACTGTTGCGTCTTGACGAGCCTGATTCGTGCCAGAACGCCAACCCTGGGACTTCAACAGCGCGAACAAACGTAACCACGGAGCCCACATCATCCTAAACCTTGCCAAAACACCATTCCTGGTACGTTGACGATGGGATTCCGTGAAACTCTTGTAAACGTTGTAACGAATATGCGCGGCGCTACGGCGAGAGCCACATGTTGAAAAGGAGCCGCCCTCAACCCGTGACGCTCTTGCAAATTTGTAAAACGAATGTACGCGGCGATACGGCGAGAACCACATGCTGAAACCCACCCGCCCTCAATCCGTGAAACTCTGGCAAATATCCAAAACGAATGCGCGAGGCGCTAAGGCCAGAACCAAATTAAAAAAAGGAACCGCCCTCGATCCGTGAAGCTCTTGGAATTTTGTTTAAACGAATGTACGCGGCGCTGAGGCGAGAACTACGTTTTGAAAACCAGTCACCCTCAATCCGTGAAGCCCATGCGAATGTTTGAAACGAATGTGCGCGGCGCTAAGGCGCGAGCCACACTAAAAAAAACGCCCGCCCTCCATCTGTGAAGCTGTTGCCAATGTTTTCGCTTCGGGGCAGTCTCAGGCGAAACGCCCGGCCCGCCCTAAAAACTAGCCTCGGGGTACAGGGAACAATCCCACCAGCCCTCTGGGCGTAGGTGGTCTAGAACAGATCCTCTTCCACCCCTCCCTCTTCCCCCTTGGGGAGGGGTTTACCCCTCCCCCTACCCCCTCCCCTGGACCTGGACGGGGGGGGCCGCGGGTAGTTAGAGCGTCCAAGATGGCCCAAGACGGCTCCAAGAGCGCCTCAGAGAACCCAAGATGAGCTCCAAGATGGCTCAAGATAGCGCAAGATCGCTCACGATGGCTCCTAAGATGGTTCCAAGAAGCCCAAAGACGGCCCCAAGATAACTCCAAGTGGCCAAACAGCTCCCCAAGGAGGCCCCGAAGAGGCCAAAATCGTCCCAAAACCTAAGGAAAATCAATGATTTTTGCTTTCTCGCCTTTTCGCTTCCGATGGCTATCCGAGGCCTGGAGATGGCTCCAAGATGGCCCAAGAGGGCCCCAAGAGAGCCCCAAAAGAGCCCCAAGACGGCCCCAAGAGCGCCCAAGAGCACTCCAAGAGCGTTCCAAGAGGGGTCCAAGAGGCGATTTTAGGGGCTTCCGAGGGGGGGCGCTAATTAAACCCCCCCTCTTGTTTGATCGACTCCCTCCAAGATGGCCCCAAAAGCGCCCCGAAGGCTCCCCAGAGCGCCTCAAGAGGGTCCCAAGAGGCGCCCAAGATGCCCCAAGGCGCCCAAAAAGCCCTCCAAGAGGCCCTCAAAAGACCCCCAAGAAGCTCCTTCCCCTCCTCCTCCTCCTCCTCCGATTCTTCCTCCTTCTCCGTCCTCCTCCTCCTCCTCCTCCTCCTCCTCTTCCCCCTCCTCCTCCTCCTCCTCCTCCTCCGACGACGACGACGACGACGACTCCTCTTCCATCCTCCCCCTCTCGGGGTCTGTGACAGCTTCCCCCGCCCTTTGTTATTCTGCATGCTCCCCGACTTCCCTGATCACCTCAACTCCCCTGAGCATCGTTTCTGGATGGGCTGGTGGGGATACGCGAAGCGTCAACAATTTCGTATAAGAACAAGCAATGGATGAGGAGGAGGGGGAGGAGACAAGACAAGACCACTTCGCTGCATCGGCTTTACAACTGCTTCCTGTACCCGCGCGCAGTCGATGGGCTGCAGCAGCTGCCCCGACGTGTTCATCAACCGCAAGCGCTTGGCCTGAGCTCGATCCAACCGCGTCGTGCAGCAACATCCCCTCTCGCTGACACCGTCGTCGGCATCCTAGGCATCACCACCACCAGCATCACAGTTACCATCATCATCCTCATTGTCGATCTTGTTACCCTCCTCGCCATCACCACCACTAGCATCATCATCATCATCATCATCATCATCATCATCATCATCATCATCATCAACATCATCATCATCGCCAACATCACCGCCTTCTCCATCGCCACCCTACGTAAGCCGCAACTGCGTCGCCGTAGCTGTCATCATCACCATCATCACCATCATATTCATGTTCCTCCTCATCATCATCGTCAACATCATCATACTCATCATCAGCACCAGCATCATCATCGCCATCATCAACATCACCGTCACAATCATCATCACAGTCGGCAGCATCACCACCATCGTCATCCCCATCATCGCCAGCGGCAGTAACATCAGCACACCACAATTAAAACCAGCATCACAACCTCCATCCTCTCAATCGTCAATAACATCATCATCACATTCTTCATCCTAATCATAATCACCAGCAGCACCGACTTCACCATCATCAAGCTCATCATCCTCATCAGCATCCTTACTGTCATCGTCATCATCATCATCAGCAGCATCACCACATACATCATCATCATCAGCAGTATCAGCAACAACATCGACATCAGCATCAAAAACATCAGCATCAGCAGCATCATCATCAGCATCATCATCAGCATCATCGGCAACAGCTTCATCAGGATCAGCGTCCTCTTCATCAGCAGCACCACCATCAGCAACATCAACAGCAGCATGTACATCATCACCACCAGTGTCATCATCAGTATCAGCATCGTCGCCAACATCACCGCATTCTCCATCGCCATCCCTAGCCGCAGTTGCATCAACGTCGCCGTCATCATCATCAGCATACGCATTATCATCCCACTCACCATCATCATCGTCATCACCAGCATCACCATCATCATCACAGTCAGCATCATCAGCATCATCAACGTCACCATCAGCATCCCCATCCTCGTCCGCATCGTCATCAGCATCAACGTAAAAAAACATGACCATTAGAGACGTCATCACCATCACCAGCATCACCATCGTCAAACCTACCTCTATCATCATCACCATCTCCACCGACATCGCCATCATCATCATCATGATCATCATCATCGTCATCATCATCATCATCATCATCATCATCATTCCTATTCTCATCCTCATCATCATCAGTATCCGCATCATCGCAACCATCGTAATGAAGATATAATTATGTATATATACACCAGCATAAACATCATCACCACCACTATCGTCATCAACATTGCCATCATCGTCGCCAACATCACCGCCCTCGCCATCGCCATCATAAGCCGCAGCTGCATCGTCGTAGCCGTCGACATCAAGAAATACTCATCATTATCATCATCATACTCATACTCATCCTCATCGTCATCAGCAGCATCACCATCATCATCACAGCCACCACAATCATCGTCATCCTCATCCTCATCCTCATCATCATCATCATCATCATCATCATCATCATCATCATCATCATCCACATCATCACCATCACCAGCAGGACCATCATCACCATCACCATCAGCACCATCGTCATTGTCATCGTCATCAGCATCACCATCACCACTAACATTACTGACCATCATCGTCTCCATGCTCATCCTAATCCTCCTCCTCCCATTCCTCCTCCTCCTGCTCATCAGTATCACCATCGTCAACATCATCATCATAAACATCATCATCATCATCATCATCATCATCATCATCATCATCATCATCATCATAAACATCATCAACATCATCATCGTCGGCATCGTATTTCTCATCCTCTTCGCCATCATCCGCTTGCCCTCATCTCTCCACACATCCACAGCCCCTCCAATGCAGTCAGGCAGCCTCCTGGTCAGGGGGAGGTGGGCGAGGTTCTGGGGTGTCCTAGATCAGATTATCGGGGTTCCTGGGAGCTCTGTGAGAGGTTTTGGGAGGATTGTCTGGGTGTCCTCCTGGGGGCCAGGGGGAACAGCAAGACCAATCTCGAACGCCTCCCTGTGGCTGCACTTTAGAACCCCCCCCCCATGCACCCCGAACGCCTCCCCCCCGTCCCCATCTTCCATGTGCCGCCGTGCAATCAAGCCCTGTTGGCCCGTCGCCTCCGTCATGCTACAACATGCCCTCGCCACTCCTGGCTGCCTCACACGCACACTCGTCACCATCGTGTTCATATCAATCAATCGACCGCAAAAAATATCGCCACTCTCATGCACACCATCACCAATATTCTCAACCATCTGGTGCAGCCATCTACGCGCGCAAGACGCGATCCCCAGATGATATCATCTGCTTCCGATGTCAATCGCTAGATGCCCATCGACGTCATCCTTCAGAAAGGTACGCATGTGCCGGCATATTACATCTCGAACCTGCTTATCTTGCCACTTGTGGCGCTCGACCGTCGCCTAGAGATGGGATGACGACGACATGCGAACAAAAAATACGCATCACCCCGAAACCTCATTTGGATGGCTGCCAGGCGGCATCCCATGACGCGTGTCAGCATTGACGGCGTCCCATGACGCTTGTCAGCACTCTCCGCTCCAAGAGACTATTTGGAAAGGCTCTTGCCAAGGAGAAGCTCTGGCCGAGGAAGTAAACGCACACACAGATACACACACACGCGAATACCAAATACATGCAACAAACAATGCCCAAACAGCAGAAAGAAAAGAACACAACCCCAACAGACAAAAACGCCCCAAGGCAGCCAAGCTTGCCCGAAGACTGCCACAATGTCTCCCAGCCGGCCCCGTGACTGCCCATGAAGGCCTTGACACACTCCAAAAGGACCCCAACAAGGCCTCAGGCCGGCCCAGGCGGCCCCCAAGACGGCCTAAGAGGGCGAGGAGAACCCAAAGCGCCCTCGAGAGCAAAACACAACAGTCTTCCTATGGGAAGGCAAATTTCAACAGACTGGCCCTGTTCAGCTTCCTGAAGCCCCAGAACGGCCAAAAAGGTTCCAAGGAGAACTTCAACACAACCCAAGATGGCCTCAAGAGGGCCAAAAGACGGCCCAGGGGGTTCCGAGACGTCTCAATGGGGGCCCCAAGATGGTCCAATATGCCCACAAGACCCAGAAAAGGAGGCTGGTAATGCTGCCTTTTGTTCCGTGGGCGCTTATGAATTAGGGCGTCACGCCCGTGCTGACATCTTGCTGAGTTTAATTTGCCTTGCTTGTCCTCATCCCCTCATCCTCCACCTCCCTCTCCCTGCTCTGGCCTCTCAACGGCCGGACGACTTCTTGCCCGTGGCCTCCGAACGACGACGCTAGCCCCCTGAACTGGCCCTGCAAGGCCGTCCTGGATTTACTTGAACGTGGGGAGGCAGATAAAGAGAAGCTGGAAACACGCGAGGCTAAGAAGCAGATGCAGGATCAGCAGGGAGAGCAGGGTGATTGCAAAACGAGAAGCAGGCGGCAGAGAACGAGCAGCAACTGCGGGGAGGCCGACGGCGGGGGACGGGGAGAGTGCCGAGTGGATCCTGCCGTGCCGGAAGGGCTGTGGACACGGGGCCGAAGGCAGCGGCCGCACCACCGCCGCACAGCGGAGCCTTTCGCGAGCGCTGAGCGCCCGGCAATGACGCCATCGGCGTCGCCGGCCGCTGGAGGCGGCGCCCTGCGCTTCCTGTCGGCGCCCACCGCGGAGTGCTCCGAGGCGGGCAGGCCGCCATTCGCGGCGCCGACGGCGGCCTTGACGTACTCTACGGGGTCCTGCACGGTGGCCGCCTCCTGCTCCAGCGCCTCGGCCAAGGAGAAGGAGACGAAGAGAAGGAGAAGGAGGAGGAGGAGGAGGAGGAGGAGGAGGAGGAGGAGGAGGAGGAGGAGGAGGAGGGGGAGGGGAGGGGAGCCTCGGGGCGAAAAGGAGCCCCCGGGCCACCGAGACCTGGCGCTTCGCGATGCGCGGGAGTCCTTCGGGCTCTCGCGCGGCTGCCGTGGGAGCAGGAGGAGGAGACGAGGAGGAGGAGGAGGAGGAGGAGGACGAGGAGGAGGAG
>CAUYUJ010016420.1:0-42147 GCA_963575745.1 Prorocentrum cordatum | reverse complement strand
GAGGAGGAAGAGCGGCTCTCTCTGTGGTCCGGGCCGCAGGCAGCGCGAGGGGCGCGACTGGCTTCGCGCCCAATGCGGGTGGCCAGTAGAGGCGGGTTCGATATGGGGTCGACGGGTGGGGTCGACGCAGTGGGGGATCTGGGTCGCGATTGGTGGGGTCGCTCGCCCAAGTCGACGGGTGGGGTCGACGGGGTCGACGGGTGGGGTCGACGCAGAGGGGGACTACCTACCAGAGCACCCCAGCCTGACCCGAAAACCGAAACTTCGGGTTGGGGGGGGGGTAACGAGTTCCACACGTGTTTTGTTCAATGTTCCCCCCCGCCCCCCCCGCCACTGGAAATGAATGGCAAATTGGAGCCTTCGGGTTGGGTTGGGGTGGTTTGGTGGGTGGTGAATGGGGGATCTGGGTCGCGATGGGGAATCGGGATCGCGCTGATGGAATCGGCAGTGCCACCTTCCGTGGTCCTCTGGCTCGGGGCTGGACAGCATGCGCTAGCCCTGTGCGAGTTCTCACAGGAACACATCCGCACTCTTCCTCCTCGTCCTTCCCTTTCCCTTTCCTCCTTCCCCTTCGTCCTCCGCCTCCTCACCCTTCCCCTCGCAAGGCAGCGCAAGAAAGTAAAGCCACCCAGGTAGAGAAGATGGGATGCCTATGCGGCGTTCCTCCAAGCTCGCTTCGCAGGAATGGCGGTCCCAGCCCTCCCGTCCTTCCCCTGATCTCTTGAATGAGCGTCGTTTAACCGATCCCTATCCCCACGGGCGTGGCCTGGGCCCCACTGGCCGATTTATCCCCCCGGATGGGGGCATAGGCTGTTCCCTTCGAGTTTCGAGAGGCATATCCCCAACTAGGGTGGTGGGATGGTGGGGATCTGGACAGGGATGGAGAAGGGCATGGGGATCGGTTTCAACGATGCTGATCCAACCCCCGCTCCGTCGTACCTCGAACGTCGTGTTCCGCACGGGGGTCGCCGACCAACCCCATAACCTAGCAGAACAAACCGCCCGGCGCACCCCAGAACGCGTCCCATGATGCATCCCGTCAATGATGGCCTTGGCTGCTGGCGCTTGCCCCGCGACCGTTTTCTCTCCTTCCTCCTCCTCCTCCTCCTCCTCCTCCTCCTCCTCCTCCTCCTCCTCCACCTCCTCCTCCTCCTCCTTCTCCTCCTCCTCCTCCTCCTTCCTCCGCCTCCTCCTCCTCACCCTCCTCCTCCTCCTCATCCTCCTCTTCCTCCTCCTCCTCCTCCTCCTCCTCCTCACCCTCCTCCTCCTGCTCCTCCTCGGTGGTTGCCCATCAATGCCTGAGACCACGGTCATACCAGCGAGCAGGTCTACATTCATTCATCCGTTCTTCGAGAGAGTACGAGCACGAAGCGTGCCAATCACGCGGCAAGGCTCCATGCATGAATATGTTGGGCGTCAACATGTGTCCACGACCATGTTCGACATGACCTCCTCATCTTGCAAGTATCTGGCACATGCGATCGCCCAGAGGCATGCTTCCAATTTTCCAGACGCCTCCTGGGAACCAGTAGTATCAAGCCTGGTGAATGTTCTAGATCTTCATTTCCCGTCCTCCCCGTCCCGACTCTTCTCGTTCGCCCTCTCCCGCAGCGCGCGTGGGAGGATAAGGGGGGCAGGGGAGAGGAGGTGGACGAGGAGGAGCACGAGGAGGACTAAAGCCAGGAGGAGGAGGAGGAGAGGGCAAGCGCAACAGAGCGGGATGACGCGAGCATGGGCATGTTGCATAGGCGTGATCCGCGGCGCCCCAGCGAAACAGCGAAACAGGCCAAATCCCACTGTCTTGGGCCTCTCCCCTGGCCGCCTGCACTGATTCGCCGGCTCAACCGCCGAGCTGGGCGACCCAAAGCCATGGACACGGGAAACTCTCCAAGGGTCCACCATCAGGTCGGGCGCGTCCTCCTACAGGCGGATGGTTTCCCACCCCTCGGTGGTTGGGCATTCGTTTATGAATAGAGCACTGCTCGCGCGTCCTTCCTCCCGCATCCTCCGTCCTCCTGCCCCCTCTTTTTGCGTCGCTGGGGGGCTGCGATCTGCGAATCTGTCGCCACGTTCGAGGGCTGCTGGTGGGCCCAGCGGAGTGAGGCACCGCGCAGGCCTGAGCGAGACCTCGCCGTCCCTGGGGGGCTGCGATCTGCGAAACATTCGCCACTTCGGAGTGAGGCACCGCGCAAAACTGAGCGAGACCTCGCCGTCCTTGGGGGGGGCTGCGATCTGCGAAACGGTCGCCACGTTCGAGGGCTGCTGGTGGGTCCAGCGGAGTGAGGCGCCGCGCAGACCTGAGCGAGACCTCGCCGTCCCTGGGGGGCTGCAATCTGCGAAACGGTCGCCACGTTCGAGGGCTGCTGGTGGGTCCAGCGGAGCGAGGCACCGCGCAGGCCTGAGCGAGACCTCGCCGTCCCTGGGGGGCTGCGATCTGCGAAACTGTCGCCATGTTCGAGGGCTGCTGGTGGGTCCAGCGGAGGGTGGCACCGAGCAGACCTGAGCCGGACCTCGCCGTCCCTGGGGGGCTGCGAACTGCGAAACATTCGCCACTTCGGAGTGAGGCACCGCGCAAACCTGAGCGAGACCTCGCCGTCCCTGGGGGGGCTGCGATCTGCGAAACGGTCGCCACTTTGGAAGGCTGCTGGTGGGCCTGGCGATCTTCGCAACGGTCGCCACTTTGGAGGGCTGCTGGTGGCCCAGCGGAGCGAGGCACCGCGCAGGCCTGAGCGAGACCTCGCCGTCCCTGGGGGGCTGCGATCTGCGAAACTGTCGCCATGTTCGAGGGCTGCTGGTGGGTCCAGCGGAGGGTGGCACCGAGCAGACCTGAGCCGGACCTCGCCGTCCCTGGGGGGCTGCGAACTGTCGCCATTCGAGCGGAGGGTGGCACCGAGCAGGACCTGAGCCGGACCTCGCCGTCCCCTGGGGGGCTGCGAACTGCGAAACATTCGCCACTTCGGAGTGAGGCACCGCGCAGGCCTGAGCGAGACCTCGCCGTCCCTTGGGGGGCTGCGACGGTCGCCACAGCCCAGCGGAGGGAGGCACCGCGCAGGCCTGAGCGACCTCGCCGTCCCTGGGGGGCTGCGATCTGCGAAACATTCGCCACTTCGGAGTGAGGCACCGCGCAAAACGAGCGACGAGACTCGCCGTCCTTGGGGGGCTGCGATCTGCGAAACGGTCGCCACGTTTCGAGGGCTGCTGGTGGGTCCAGCGGAGTGAGGCGCCGCGCAGATCTGAGCGGGACCTCGCCGTCCCTGGGGGGCTGCGATCTGCGAAACGGTCGCCACGTTCGAGGGTTGCTGGTGGGTCCAGCGGAGCGAGGCACCGCACAGGCTCTGAGCGAGACCTCGCCGTCCCTGGGGGGCTGCGATCTGCGAAACTGTCGCCATGTTCGAGGGCTGCTGGTGGGTCCAGCGGAGGTGGCACCGAGCAGACCTGAGCCGGACCTCGCCGTCCCTGGGGGCTGCGAACTGCGAAACATTCGCCACTTCGGAGTGAGGCACCGCGCAAACCTGAGCGAGACCTCGCCGTCCCTGGGGGGGCTGCGATCTGCGAAACGGTCGCCACTTTGGAAGGCTGCTGGTGGGTCCAGCGGAGTGAGGCACCGAGCAGACCTGAGCGAGACCTCGCCGTCCCTGGGGGGCTGCGATCTGCGAAACCGTCGCCACTTCGGAGTGAGGCACCGCGCAGACCTGAGCAAGACCTCGCCGTCCTTTGGGGGGGCTGCGATCTGCGAAACGGTCGCCACGTTCGAGGGCTGCTGGTGGGTCCAGCGGAGTGAGGCGCCGCGCAGACCTGAGCGAGACGTCGCCGTCCCTGGGAGGCTGCAATCTGCGAAACGGTCGCCACGTTCGAGGGCTGCTGGTGGGCCCAGCGGAGCGAGGCACCGCGCAGACCTGAGCGAGACCTCGCCGTCCCTGGGGGGCTGCGATCTGCGAAACTGTCGCCATGTTCGAAGGCTGCTGGTGGGTCCAGCGGAGGGTGGCACCGAGCAGACCTGAGCCGGACCTCGCCGCCCCTGGGGGGCTGCGAACTGCGAAACGTTCGCCACTTCGGAGTGAGGCACCGCGCAGGCCTGAGCGAGACCTCGCCGTCCCTGGGGAGACTGCGATCTGCGAAACTGCCGCCACTTTCGAGGGCTGCTGGTGGGCCCTGCGGAGTGAGGCGCCGCGCAAACCTGAGCGGGAGGCTGCGATCTGCGAAACTGTCGCCACTTTCGAGGGTTGCATGTGGGTCCTGTGGAATGAGACACCGCGCAGACCTGAGCGAGACCTCGCCGTCCCTGCGGGGGGCCGCGATCTGCGAAATGGTCGCCACTTTCGAAGGCTGTTGTTGGGCCCTGCGGAGCGAGGCACCGCGCAAAACTAAGCGAGACCTCGCCGTCCCTGGGGGCTGCGATCTGCGAAACGGTCGCCACTTTCGAGGGTTGCTGGTGGAACCAACGGAGTGAGGCACCGCGCAGACCTGAGCGAAACCTCGCCGTCCCTGGGGGGGGGCTGCGATCTGCAAAACCGTCGCCACTTTCGAGGGCTGCTGTTGGGCCCTGCGGAGTGAGGCACCGCGCAGACCTGAGCGAGACCTCGCCGTCCCTGGGGGGGCTGCGAACTGCCAAACTGTGGCAACTTTCGAGGGCTGCTGGTGGGCCCAGCGGAGTGAGGCACCGCGCAGACCCTGAGCGAGACCTCGCCGTCCCTGGGGGGGGGCTGCGCGATCTGCGAAACGGCCGCCACAGGGGCTGGGGGTCCAGCGGAGGAGGCACCGCGCAGACCTGAGCGAGACCTCGCCGTCCTGGGGGGGGGGGCTGCGATCTGCAAAACCGTCGTCACTTTCGAGGGCTGCTGGTGGGCCCTGCGGAGTGAGGCACCGAGCAGACCTGAGCTGGACCTCGCCGTCCCTGGGGGGGCTGCGAACTGCCAAACTGTGGCAACTTTCGAGGGCTGCTGGTGGGCCCAGCGGAGTGAGGCACCGCGCAGACCTGAGCGAGACCTCGCCGTCCCTGGGGGGGGCTGCGATCTGCGAAACCGTCGCCACTTTCGAGGGCTGCTGTTGGGTCCAGCAGAGCGAGGCACCGCGCAGGCCTGAGCGAGACCTCGCCGTCCCTGGGGGGCTGCGATCTGCGAAACTGTCGCCATGTTCGAGGGCTGCTGGTGGGTCCAGCGGAGGGTGGCACCGAGCAGACCTGAGCCAGACCTCGCCGTCCCTGGGGGGCTGCGAACTGCGAAACGTTCGCCACTTCGGAGTGAGGCACCGCGCAGGCCTGAGCGAGACCTCGCCGTCCCTGGGGGGGCTGCGATCTGCGAAACCGCCGCCACTTTCGAGGGCTGCTGGTGGGCCGTGCGGAGTGAGGCGCCGCGCAAACCTGAGCGGGGGGCTGCGATCTGCGAAACTGTCGCCACTTTCGAGGGTTGCATGTGGGTCCTGTGGAATGAGACACCGCGCAGACCTGAGCGAGACCTCGCCGTCCCTGCGGGGGGCTGCGATCAGCGAAACGGTCGCCACTTTGGAAGGCTGCTGTTGGGCCCTGCGGAGTGAGGCACCGCGCAAAACTGAGTGAGACCTCGCCGTCCTTGGGGGCTGCGATCTGCGAAACTGTCGCCACTTTCGAGGGTTGCTGGTGGGTGGGTCCAGCGGAGTGAGGCACCGCGCAGACCTGAGCGAGACCTCGCCGTCCCTGGGGGGGGGGGCTGCGATCTGCGAAACCGTCGCCACGTTCGAGGGCTGCTGTTGGGCCCTGCGGAGTGAGGCACCGCGCAGACCTGAGCGAGACCTCGCCGTCCCTGGGGGGCTGCGAACTGCGAAACTGTGGCCACGTTCGAGGGCTGCTGGTGGGCCCAGCGGAGTGAGGCACCGCGCAGACCTGAGCGAGACCTCGCCGTCCCTGGGGGGGGCTGCGATCTGCGAAACTGCCGCCACTTTCGAGGGCTGCTGTTGGGCCCTGCACTCACCTTTACATCAAACTGTCACTCTTTCTGACTAAACATCCTGCATCAATATGTATTTCTTTCCTCTCGACCGCGCAGGAAAGAACAATAGAACAAGGTACGATGTCCACGACTACGTCAAGACAGACCCGCAGGGCTGGCACCCTGGTCAAGGACGTCTTGCAGCCATCGGGGCGAGCAAAGCAACACCGGATCCACAGCCCGCTGCACGACATGGACGGCCTCTCCGACGAGGCCGACAGTGGGTCTGCAGCCGCACTCCAGAGCCACTTCCAGGACAGCTTGGCGGCCGCAGCCGCTACCGATGATGGAAAAAAAAACGGGGAGGCGCTCACGGTGGCACACTTTCAAGAAATACTCCGGGCGCAACTCCAACCAATCCAGAACGACAGCAAAGCGATCAAACAGCACGGGGTGTCACACATTGATTTGAAGCATGCGGTCCTTCCTCTTCACGAAGATCTCGGCGGCCTTGCTTCCCGCGTCGATACTGTGGAGCAGACTTCCAGGGCATCTTCAGCGCGCTCCGGGGCGACCAATACCACTCAGATGGAATACAAACTTTTGGAGCTGGAACGCCAAGTGGTCGAGCTCACCATCACCAAGCAGCACGATTGTGTCGCAATTATCGGTGGCCTCGATTTCGACACACTGCAAAACGCAACTGGGTGGATTCAGCAGCAACTTCGCCGTCTTGGTACCCCAGATCCCGTGGACGTGTTCATCAAAGGCGGCTCCTTCCAGAACATCGCTTTCGCCAAATTCGATACAGCAGCATCCCGGGACAAATGTGTAAACAGCTTGGGGAGAGCGGAGCTCAAACACGGGGAAAATACGATTTGGACTAGGGCCGACCAGCCTTTGGAGAAGAGGGTACTCGAAAGCTTCCTATTTGGACTAAAGTTCATCGGGTGGGGGTGTTCGAAAGGCGAAGTACATGTGGACACTGGAGCAGAAACTCAAAGTTGCCAAGGATCCCGTGGTGAGTGTGCGCGTTTCTGGGCCTGCTCTTCAAATTGAATGGCAGGGCCGGAGGGCCGACTGGGCAAGCCTCACGGGCAGCGCGGAAGTAGCCTCCCTGACCGTCGGCACCTTTAGGGAGGCATCGACCGGCAAATGGGAAACATATCCATGTTGGCCAGTCGAGTGCGGCCGTATTGCTACCTGGAATGTCGAAGGCATCAACTTGAAGCAACCGCATAAACTTTGCAGCCGCATCAACTTCGACACATGTGCAGTTTGAACATCAAGTGTGCTGTGTCTCCAAGAGACACTTTGCCGTGGTTCGCAAGTGTTTACTTTCGACGGTTGTTTCATCATTATCTCTGGGTCGGAAGGCGAGGGCAGTGACTACGCAGGAGTCGGATTCATAGTTGCGTCATGGGGACGCCATGCTGTCAAAGGTTATCTTGTCCAAGATAGTCGAATGGCCAGCCTCCGCCTCAGGGTGCAAAGGGGCATCCTCACGATCGTCACGGCGTACGTGTGGACGAACGAGCATCCGTACGACATCCGGCACGACTTCTTCACGGACCTCATGCGTTTTACAATCAAGTGCAAATCTCCTGGGCCCACCATTTTACTCGGCGACTTCAATGCTCGACTGCTACGGGGGTACCCAGGAGAGCAAGCAGTTCTGGGACAACATTTGTTTGAGAACCCACAGGGGCAATGGAAGCCGACATCCAATAGAGAGTTATTGCTGGAGTTTTGCACTGGCATGGAGGGTTGTGTCGCGAATCCATCCTCCAACACGGGAGCTGAGGCCAAAGTCACTTATGACGATCTCGGGGTGCACCCCGCCAGCGACATCCAGCCAGGCCGCTTCGAGCAGCTAGACCATGTTATCGTTGCACAACATTGGTTTTCTTCTGTTGTAAATGTTTGGAGCGACCGTTGGGGAGCATTGCAGTCCCACCATTTCGTCTTCATCGTGGATTTGGATATCAACATACCAAACGCAGACCATCACCAACACCCACCTCGGTTAAACCTGGCAGATCTCCTCAATATCGGGACTGCTGCCAAGTACGCAGAGAACTTCGTGGAAAAATGAAGGCAACAACCTGAACATAGAGATCTTGACGCGAAAGCGTCTGCAGTGGCACAATGCATGCTTGAATCCGCTGCTGCTGCAATCCCCCCGTGCGATGCTACGCCACGGCGGCCATGGATTTTTCCGAGAACGTTGCGCCTCATAGATTACAGGAGTATTACCAGAAACAGCGGAGCAAGCATGGACGAGGTCAAAATACTCAACAAACAGATCCAGATGTCAACCCGTGCCGACAGACGACGGTGACTAGATGAGGCACTGGACAAAGATGGGTGGAGAGAAATACGAGATCTGTGAAAAAAGGCGAGAAGCGAAGACTGGAAGACTCCGCGACTTGAGTGGCAATCTTGTGGATGCTGAACAAAAGGGCGGAAACGATGGCGGATCATCTCGAATATATACAATGGCGCGCGTGTCATGTTGGGTTAGATTTACCAGGTATGGCTGCCGACAATGGTTGCTTGCAAAGGGACATCGGAAGTATTACGTTAGAAGAAGTGCGACGAGCTGTGAAACATCTTCGGGTACAAAAGGCGGCAGACAGAGATGATATTCCACCCGACGTCTGGCACGCATTAGAGTCGAACAACGACGCCTTGGAAATTATACGGAACCTCTGCCACGCATGCTGGCAGAACAAAGATGTTCCAGCGCAGTGGCGGCAAGCGTCGGTGGTATCTATATTCAAGAAGGGTGGCACGTCGAAGCCGGGCAACTACAGACCCATTTCATTGTTGGCAGTCGGCTACAATATTCTCGCCAACGTTATCTTGCACCGTTTCAAGGAGGGCGGAGCAGAACAGAGGTTACGCAAATACCAATATGGATTCAGACCAGGCAGAGGCACTAGTGAAACGTTGTTTTTGGCACGCAGGCTGGTGGATGCTGCTCTTGACGGTAAATACTGTAAGCTGCTTCTCTTATTTTTGGACTGGAGCAAAGCTTTCGGTCGTATCAAAACAGACGGCCTATTGTTCGCATTCCGGCACTTCGGCGTGCCTGCGGCGATGCTCGACATGATTGCGGCGATCTACAGGGTGCAGCGGTTCGTTGTCAAAGAGGGCCCTCTTGTATCTTCACGACGAGTTCAAGAAGCTGGAAGAGCACAAGGATGCCCTTTGTCCCCATACCTTTTCATCATTGTGATGTCCGTGCTCCTGGAGGCGGTGGACGACAAACGGGCAACTGACTGCGACACTTTCACGGGCAAGCCGTACATTATCACAAACGACGTCTTGTACGCCGACGACACGATGCTCGTGGCTGAAGACCAGCCGACCCTCCAGAAACATTTCACGACAGTTGCACATATTGGTAAATCTTTTGGTCTTTATTTGAACGCCGGGAAACTATTTTACTGAGAGTGCGATCCAACGGCACAGTGCTTAAGCTAAACGGTGAGGCAATCAAATGCGAAGAACATGCCGTGTATCTGGGCAGATTATGAAGTGCAGATGGGAGAGCCGGAACTGAGCTGACACGTCGTCAGGGGGAAGCGAGCGGAGCACTTCACAAATTATGCAGTGTGGAGCCATGCGAATATGAACCGACGGCACAAATTGCGGGTGCTGCAAGCTTGCGTGTATAGTAAACTGTTAGATGGGCTAGAATATTGCATGTTACTGAAGGCGGATCGGGATCGACTTCACAGCTTCCAAGCAAAATGTTTGCGACAGAATTTCAAAATAGCGCCAGCTGTTCTGTCTCGAGTCAGCAACGCTGATGTGCGGGCGGCAGCGGGAGCATGCCCATTATCAACTTGTTGATTACAGCGCCAATTGAACTTCTATGGTAAGCTGGCGAGGGGACCGCCCGGCAGCTTGCCCAGAACAATGGTATTTCAAGCTGGACAAGACCACCGCATTCTGCCCAGGGACTGGGGCACACCGCGCCTCAGAGGGCGCCCGCGCTTACAGTGGAACGCCTACATGCACGCTCAAACCCTGGCTGTGGCAGGAAACGACACCGACAGATTGCAAGCCCTATTGCGTGGAACGCCGGGGCAATGGAACGCAGCTGTTGTAGATTATTGCTTTTCATCGTGATACGAATCCGGCGCACAGATGATACGAATCTGGGGCATTTGGTATCACTCAGCCCCCCGGCCTCTTCCCCTTCCTCCTCGTCCTCCTCGTCCTCCTCCTGCGTACTTAGCATGCCCTCGCGCTTCGCTGGGGCAAAGAATTCCAGCGTACGCTTGGGGGCGCGTCTGCACGAATCCAATTCTAATGCACATGCGTTTCCGGTTGCAAGTCTTCCTGCCGGTGCGCCGTCCAGGCGCGGCTCTGTGTGTTGGGCTCTCTGCGAAACTGCCGCCACTTTCGAACGCTGCTGGCGGGTCCTGCGGAGTGAGGCACCGCGCAGACCTGAGCGAGACCTCGAGGTCGCTGGGGGGCTGCGATCTGCGAAACCGTCGCCACTTTCGAAGGCTGCTGGCGGGCCCAGCGGAGTGAGGCACCGCGCAGACCTGAGCGAGACCTCGCCGTCCTTGGGGGGGCTGCGATCTGCGAAAAAGTCGCCACTTTCGAAGGCTGCTGGTGGGTCCTGCGGAGTGAGGCACCGCGCAGGCCTGAGCGAGACCTCGCCGTCACTGGGGGGCTGCGATCTGCGAAACCGTCACCACTTTCGAGGGCTGCTGGTGGGTCCTGCGGAGTGAGGCACCTCCCAGACCTGAGCGAGACCTCGCCGTCCCTGGGGGGCTGCGATCTGCGAAACGGTCGCCACTTTCGAGGGCTGCTGGTGGGTCCAACGGAGTGAGGCACTGTGCGGACCTGAGCGGGACCTCGCCGTCCCTGGGGGGCCATGTCATGTTGTTGCTGCCCCGCCGACGTTTCAAGCCCTTGCCGACAGTCTCCTTTTGGACCTTGCGTCTTCCTGAGTGGCTCAGGGGTTCACTTAGTTCCTCATCGTTGTTCCTTTGATTGGGGACCTGCGAACCTTCAGAATGCCGCTCGCAAAAGTATATGCGTACATGTCACGTCGCCGCCTTCTCGTCAAATCTCCCAAGCTACTCGTGCCCTGCATTGCGCAGGGGTTGGGTACGTCGCCAGGGTCACTTTTACGAAAGATAGAACATAGTAATATACATATAATTGTATGTATATATATATATAAATAAATAAATCCAGAACAAGTCAAACATAATCAATTATCCGAGCGAAAGACCCAACCATATGCAGTTGTGGGCACCGCAATTGTGAATATCTTCTTCGGTGAAGCTCCCTATGGGGCCACGAAGTGCTGCACTGGGTGGGGGGGGGACGCACGCGGGCGGGAGCAGTGGGGCCGTCGGTGGAGCTCCCTATGGGGCCAAAGCGCTGTCCTGGGTGGATGAAAATGCGGGCGGTCCCACTGGGGCCACCAAACGTATGAGGGGCGTGCCAAATTTGGCATCCGGGGCGCATGCGGACGGTCCAAATTGGGCTTCCGGGGCGCATGCGGGCGGACCCAGTATGGATGGAGCTCCCTAGGGGGGCCACGAAGCGCTGTACTGGGTGGTGAAAATGCCAAATTGGGCTTCCGGGACGCATGCGGACGGTCCCACTGGGGGCTTCGGTGGAGCTCCCACTGGGGGCTTCGGTGGGGCTCCCTATGGGGCCGCGAAACGCTGTAGTGGGTGGGTGAAAATGCCAAATTGGGATTCCGGGACGCATGCGGGCGGTCCCACTGGGGGCTTGGGTGGAGCTCCCTATGGGGCCACGAAGCGCTGTGGTGGGTGGGTGAAAATGCCAAATTATGTTTCCGGGACGCGTGCGGGCGGTCCCACTGGGGGCTTGGGTGGAGCTCCCTATGGGGCCGCGAAACGCTGTAGTCGGTGGGTGGAAATGCCGTATTGGGTTTCTGGGACGCATGCGGACGGTCCCACTGGGGGCTTCGGTGGAGCTCCCCATGGGGCCACGAAACGTTATACTGGGTGGATGAAACGCGGGAGGGAAGAGGAAGGGGGAGGGGGAGGAACGAGGAAGGATGGAGGGAACGCGGGAACCGTCCCTTCAAAACGAAAACCCAACACCACAGGATGGTTGGGTAGAAGATCGTCCCCATACGATTTTTTCACTATGTTTGAAGATTCCTCCTGTCGAGCCACATGCGCGACTTTTGTCCAGCCTTGGTAACTGTGGCTCATGGTGGAAGCTGGCGGGCCCCACTCCACACCAGGACCCAGGGTCGCCACCAGGCTCTGGCTCCTGATTCGACACATGCTTCCTGTAGGTCGGGCGTGTCCCCCTACAAGCGGATTCTGGACGAAAACTAGAAAAATTCCCCAAATATTCAAAAGCACATCAATTTTCGACAAAAATCGTCCCCTGACTATTTTTAGACTAGTTTTGAAGATACCTCCTGTAGAGGGACGTGCCCGACTTAATGCTTGCTCATGGCCACGATTCCCCCCCAATGCTGCGAGATATTCCTTGCCCAGGCTTGCGTACGTTCAGCGCTTGGTATTTCCATTTGCCACACCAAGTATATGGGGACGCTCACAACGGCACGTGTCGAAACCCTCCTCCCCTTGAAGATGATACCGGTCTTGTGCTTCGTCCTTCTACCAGGCCACATGACGTTGTTGGTGATCGCCGTACATTGCACGACGGTTGGCGTACTCCGTCGCGCATATCATACCTATACGACCACACTTCGGGTGATAAGGAGGTCAGGGGGGTAGGAACCAGATAATGGTAATCTTTGTGGCTGTGATGAGGACGATGCTGGTGATGCGCCCTCGGGTTGGCGACGCGTGATGCTAATAACGATGATGATGCTAATGCTGATGCTGGTGCTGATGCTGATGCTGCTGATTTTTATTTACTCGGCATCAGGACCAAAAGAGACTGCACAGCGTTAAAGAAAAAATATGGTCCGCCGCAAAGAGCCGAATTTCTCGTTTGTCCCCACTCTTGGGGCCACGTCTCGCGGGTGCTGACACAGGGTGGCTGCGTGATGATGATGATGATGATGATGATGATGATGATGGTCGCGATGAGTGCATCTCTAGTCTGATCAATTGCGAGATCCATAGAGAGGTCGATCTCACTGTCAATCCCACTAAAAATCTCACAAACGATCTCACAACACATTTCACTATCGATATCACAATGGATCTCACGATCGATCTCCCAAACGATCTCACTATCAATCTCGCCACCCTGTTCCGGGACACTGACTCGCGCCGCCCTGCTCCGGGACACGGAACACCGACGGGACACCAACGGGATGCCGACGCGCCACCGACGGGATACTCCCAGCCACCGCGCGCCAGGAGGGGAAGAGGCGGACAACCGGCTCCAGCCCCTAGCCACGGCGGCATCATTCCTCTCTCGCGCCGACGCCTCGCCCGCACGCACGCAACGAACACGAAACCGAAACCGATTTCCTGGTGGGGGGCTCTCCGCTCCACTGCGATCTCGCCCCCCAGCCTCCGACAGTCCTGGATGTTGGACATCACGTATCATCGCAGATAGCTGGTCTCCTGACACCTGCCCGTGCTGGTGCGGTGCTGGGTCATCCACGTCATGTGGCCACGCCTGGCGCAGCGTTTACAAACGTTCGGTCGCAGCACCGGTGCTCGCTTGAGTAAAGCTTGGGGGTTAGGTCTGCAGAACACCCCAAACGGACGTCAAGGGGCGCAACCAACCGGTTCGGTCAAGCTGAAACTGATGCACCATAACCGGCGTTAAGCCACACATTTGAACATCAACGAATGGCTGGATGTTGCACATCTTCGTCGGCTTAACCGGCGAGGCGTTTGTTCACCTTGACGTCCCTTCTTGGTGGTCCTGCAGAGGAAGGCGCTCTCTGACCCTCAGCCCTACTCGAGTGCTCGCCGTTCGGTTTCAGCTGCCTGCCCAGGGTGGCACGTGCAGCGCCGCGGCGGCGAACCCGCCGACCCGTCCTCGCAGCCCGCGTGCCCCCCCCCCCCCATGGGCGGCGATGGCGAAGCAGGGCCAAAACGCCGCCCCTTGCTCCCTCCTCCTCCGCGCGCGCGCGCTCCTTCGCGCGCGGGGGGAAAGGGGGAGGGGGGAGAGAAGGAGGCGAGGAGGGGAGAAGGAGGGAGGAGGACGAGGAGGAGGGAGGAGGAGGAGGAGGAGGAGGAGGAGGAGGAGGAGGAGGAGGAGGAGGAGGAGGAGGAGGAGGAGGAGGAGGAGGAGGAGGAGGAGGAGGAGGAGGGAGGAGAAAAGAGGGTCGAGGACTGAGGAGGGGACCTCTTTCCCCCTCCCCTTCCCTTCTCCCCCGGGCGCCTGCAGGATTTGAAGCGCCGCCTCCTCGTCTACGGACGCCAGCGGCTCCTTGACCTGGCTGTATGGCAGCGGCCTCAAGCCGGCGGGGTGGAAACCAGGTGGCGAAAGAACAGGTCTGTCCAACTCCTCCTCCTCCTCCTCTTCCTCCTCCTCCCTCTTCCACTTTCCTTGTTGCTTCTTCTTCCTCCTCCCCTTCTCACCCCTCTGTTTTCCTTCTCCTTATTCTCATCGCCATTCTCCTCGTACTTCCTATTTCCAGAATGCTCCGTCCAGATTTCTTCCTTCCTCGCACCTCTCCGCCTCCATCCTCCTCCTCCTCCTCGTCCTCCTTCTCCTCCTTCTCCTCCTCCTCCTCCTCCATCCCCCTCTTCCTCCTCCTCCTCCTCCTCCTCCTCCTCCTCCTCCTCCTCCTAGTCCTTCATCCCTCCTCTCGCCGTCCTGATGAATTTTCCCTTCCGGCCCCCTTGCGTCGCCCTCCTCCTGCGAGAAGGATGGTTTGCCAGACGTATTTGCCCCTTGGGAAGAGGGCCTCACCGCAGGGAACGGTGGCTGACATCATCCCCCTGCACTTGTTCCTGATCTTCTCTCTGCTCATGCTCCTCCTCATCAATCCTCCAACCCCCATCCATTCATATGCCTACACAGGTATACGAATATGTATATATGTATATGGAAGTAGGTGTGTCATGTGTTCATTGTCATTCTCTCGCGTTCTCTCCATCTCTCTCTCTCTCTCTCTGTCCCTCTCTCTCTCTATCTCTAAAGATGTGTCCCATATGTGTACTGGACCATATAAGCATGCTCTGCTCATGCTCCTCCTCATCAATCCTCCAACCCCCATCCATTCATATGCCTACACAGGTATACGAATATGTATATATGTATATGGAAGTAGGTGTGTCATGTGTTCATTGTCATTCTCTCGCGTTCTCTCCATCTCTCTCTCTCTCTGTCCCTCTCTCTCTCTCTAAAGATGTGTCCCATATGTGTACTGGACCATATAAGCATGCCCCTTCAAAACCATACTTCACAAGTTGTGCGGAGTTGAGCCAAGTAGACAAATACATGCACCCATGTGCAGACGGCAGGCTGGTAAACAATCTCAGCCACGTCCTCAAACCAGCAATGGCCATGCCCACCCTACCTCATCATCTCGCTGCTCATCCCAACATGGATGCATGTACACACATACATATACCATGTACAACTGTAGATATACACGATGCTGTCTCTCATCATGTATGCACGCAGGTTGCTCGTGCATCCCTATGTGTATCCATCTCTTGTTCTTCCTTTCCCTCTCCATCCCTCTCTCTCCCCTCCCTATCTCCCTCTCTCTCTCTCTCACTCTCTCCCCCCGCCCACTCCGCCGGCAACGTTCGCACTTGGGCCTTCCTCGCGATCCCTAAAAAACTGAACGGGTCAGCCGAGGTTCCGGCTGGTGCCGGGCTGAGGGGCGCCTCTCGGTGGGTCGACCGAGGTTTCCCTCGGTGCCCACCCGCGGGGCGCCCGTGGGCGCCTCGCGCGCCGGGCACGTCCGCCGAGGTTTCGCCTGGTGCCCGCGTCGCGGCGCCTCGTGGGCGCCTCGTGCGCCAGGTGGGTCAGGCGAGGTTTCGCCTGGTGCCCGCCCCTGAGCACCTCGTGGGCGCCTCGTGCGCAGGGTGGGTCAGCCGAAGTTTCCCATGGTGTCCGCCCGTTGGCGCCGCCTGGGCGTTCTGCGCGCATAGTAGGCCAGCCGAGCCGGGGTTCGGCCCTGGTGCCTGCCCGTGGGAAGTCAGCCGAGGCTTCGCCTGGTGCCCGCCCTTTTGTCGCCTCGTGGGCGACTCGTGCGCTGGGTGGGTCAGCCGACCGAGGTGTCGCCCGAGGCCCGCTCGTGGGCACCTTTAGGCGCCTCGTGGGCGACTCGCGCGCTGGGTAACTCAGCCGAGGCGCTGCCTGGTGCCCGTCCGTGGGCGCCTCGTGCGCTGGCCGGCCGCAAAGCTTGCACCACACAGCTTGCACCACACAGCCTGCACCACACAGCCGTCACCTCATAGATGGCACCACGCAGGTGGCACCGCATAGCTTACCTGACTTATCTCATACCACATCGATTCTTCTGGGGAAACGACTCATCTACTCCACTCCCCGTCTAAGCCAGGGTCAGCGGTTCGCCTGTCCGTGTAGTAGCTTACATGTCAGATCTGCCTGATCGTCCACTTTCACATGGCATCGTATTCTCCCGAGCGGTCCTGGTACCGACCCACACAATTCACATCTGTCAAATAGTAGCATGCGGTGTACATGCGTGGATCTATGTATGTGACTATATCTGTATATGTAAAAATTCGATGCATGTAAATGTCTATATATATATATATGTATTAGAGCTGGCGTTGCTGTGCTGAAGATCAAATGCGAAAAAGTTCACTAAAAGGTCTTCATACAAAAACGAGCCACTACGGGTTATGTGTCTATATATACACAAGACGGAAGAACTATCACGTGCGTTACCGGATCCAATACCGACGGGGTGTCGTGGGTCCCCGTGGCCTCCCGTTCGCTCTAGTAAATGCGCTGCCGGATCTGGAATCGATCGGGCGTCGTGGCATCCCGTGGCCCCCCGTGGGCGCCCAGGGCCTCCCGCTAGTCTTTCTCAAGCGAAATCTCATTCGCATTCGTATTAGAGTTAATTTGGTTTAGCTTTCGCGGTTGGGTTAACATGCATGTTCGCATGTGAACCTGCATTCCCGTTCGCACGCGCAGTCATCTTCGTTGTCGCTGCACGGTTGCAACGGTGAGGGGTATGAGTAGTAGTAGTAGTAGTCGTAGTAGTAGTAGTAGTAGTAGTAGTAGTAGTAGTAGTAGTAGTAGTAGTAGTAGTAGTAGTAGTAGTAGTAGTAGTAGTAGTAGTAGTAGTAGTAAGTAGTAGTAGTAGTAGTGTTAGTAGTAGTAGTAGTAGTAGTAGTAGTAGTAGTAGGTAGTAGTAGTAGTAGTAGTAGTAGTAGTAGTAGTAGTAGTAGTAGTAGTAGTAGTAGTAGTAGTAGTAGTATAGTCGTAGTCGTAGTCGTAGTCGTAGTCGTAGTCGTAGTCGTAGTCGTAGTAGTGTAGTAGTAGTAGTAGTAGTAGTAGTAGTAGTAGTAGTAGTAGTAGTAGTAGTAGTAGTAGTAGTAGTAGTAGTAGTAGTAGTAGTAGTGATAGGAATCGTAATCGTATTCGTATCGTTTTTAGTTTCTTTGTAACCGTACGCGCAATTAGTGTAGCAGTCATATCAGTGCTAGCAGCAGTCGTAGTGCAACTAAGTGTTTCAGCACCAGAAGCACGGCCATAGTATCACCACTCGTGGTATTGTTAGTGGTCGTGGACTGCGTACGAACTAGGATCCACACGGGTAACTGGTAAACCATACTTCTGTTTCGCGCGCGCGGGGCGGCCCCCCGAACTCCGAGCAGGTCCGGGCAGGTCCACGGCAAGGTCCCCATCAGAGAAGGTGCTGCTCCTGGGCGCCGCCCTCAGGCTCTCCCCAAGGGCCCCGCGAGCGGCCCAAGAGGTCCCCAAAGAGGCCTCCGGATGATCCCTTTGAGGCCTCCGGGACACGACCAGATCGCCCCAGGACGCCCAAGCTGGCCCCCAGACGACCCAAGAGGCCTCCAAGAGCACTCCCCAGAGGGCCCCAAGAGGCAACATCAATAGATTTCCCGTCGGTTTTTGATGGATTTGGGCGTTCTCGCCTTTTCGGCTTCCCGACACTCCAAGACAGCCCGAGAGGCCTCCGAGATCGCCCCAGGACGGCCCAAGAGTCCCCCAAGGGGGCCCCAGAACGGCCCAAGAGGGCCCCAAGACGGCCCAAGACGCCTCCTAGACAGTCCAAGAGAGCTCCAGGACGGCTCAACGGAAATTCCGAGCTCTCGGCTCCAAGAGACGCCCAGGAGACCCCAAGAAGCCCCCAAGAGGCCCCAACACAGCTCCAAGAGGCTCCCAATAAGCCCCCAAGAGGCTCTCTAACGGTCCCTCAGAGGCCCCAAGATGCCAAGAGCGCGCAAGCAAACGCCTGCGATGGCACAATACGGGCCAGCGGAATGAGCGAAGCGATATAATATTGATATTGTTAGTGGATTGTTAGTGGTAATAGACTGCGTACGAACTAGGATCAACACTCATAACAGCAATAGGCGTCGTTTGCGTACTAATGTTGGCAATTCGTGTTCGTATCGCTTGCCTGTCGTAGTAACAAAAGCGCGAGCCAGAGGGTGGACTTCCGGGTGCCCGCGGTGATGTGTTTAAGGTATGATGCCGCAAAGGAGTCAACTAAGAATAATTCCAAGGAGTGGCTATCAACAAAAAACACAAGCAGAAGAGTTGCCATGACTCTGTCCGCGTGCGCCCGCTGAAATCCTAGCGGCACCATGGGTTGGTTTTCAGCCCTTCTGTCAAATCAGACCATGCGGGCTACTTGCCCGCGCACGTCGAAAACGCTCAACCACCATTGAGACCTATGTCAGCAGGCATTTGGGCTCGGGCAGGAAAATTCCGAAAATTCCTCCTGGGATTGGTTTGTGGTAGGGTTTTGTTAACGTATAAAAATTGTGTTTTTTTCGTGCTTTTGATCGTCCCGAACCCAACTCCTCTATCGCGCAACCTGCATCAGCCACCCAAGCAGCCAAACAAAGATCGGAAGAAAGCCGCTGAAAGGCAAAGACAGCAGCGGAGGAGGGGGGGTTCGAACGAAAGTGTGATAAGCGCATGGGAACAAAACGCAACGATGCGAAGGGAGGGGCCCGACGAAACACACCCAGCACGCAGAGGAGAAGGAGGAAAAAGAGACAGAGGAGAGGGCGGGGAGAGGGGTAGGGGAAGGAAGGGGAGGAGGAGGGGGAGGGAGAACGAGGAAGGAGAGATGCAGGTGGAGGAGGAAGAGGGGGAGAAGGAGAGGAGGAGGAGAAAGAGGAGGAGGAGTACCTCGCGCTGGGAGGCCGACGCGGGGGGGCTGAAGGATCGAATGACAAAATTTGTGGGATGACCGAGGGGGGTGGCATGAAAGGGTGGGCGGAGGGCGGGGCCGACGCCGACGCGACGAGGAAGGGGACCTGCGAGGGCTGGCGGACACGATGAAGAGGGCGGGGCAAGGATGGCGGAGGGTGGGATATATGAGAGGTGGCGCTGAGTTATCGTCATCCCCCCCCCCGTCGCCGCCGCGACCAATTTTCATCCTGCGCCGTCGTCGGCCGCCGAAGTCAACGACCGCGGCCGACGGCGCAGGGCGAAGATGGCATGGGCGAAGGGGGGGAGGCAACGACAACCCAACGTCCGTCGTTTGCTCCCGCCTTCACTTCTTATGGCGTTTGCTATGCCCCCCCATCTTTGGCGCTTGCCCTCCTCCCCTATCTCTCCACCCCTCCTGCTCTATCCCGCTCCTCACTACTCTTGTGATGATGGAAGAGGGAGGACGGGGAATAACGACGATGCGAGCGATGCGACGCAACGAGGTACGGGGACCTCTGGCACGAAGAAGGGGGCAGGATGAGTAGGGAGGGGGCTCGTCGGAGGCACGGCGCTGAGATGCGCCAGGTGCTGCGGGGACAAGGGCCCGCAGCGCAAACGACTGCAGGCTCCTGCCTGCTGGATGTGGGGGCCTGCGACTCTCGCAGGCCGCATCTCACAAACATGAAACATAATCGGGCTGGTGGCGGCGCTGGGCACTCCAGCCCCCTCCTCGTCATACTCCTACTGCTGCTCGTTCTTCGAGTAGCGCCCCTGCTTCGCCGACCGCACCGCCACCGCCAAGACGTCAGCCAAGTTGTCGACGAGCACTGTGCCAGCGTGGACGCGCGAGGCCATCTCCCTCGATATGTCGAGGCGCAGCTGCTTCTTCTGCTCGGCGCTCGGGCTGTCGAGCTGGTGGTACGAGCTGAACCTCTTCAGCAAGAGGTACTCGAGGTCAGTCTTGTGGCCCGCCGCCGCGAGCTTCACCGCCTCCGCGGTGTCGGCGCGCAAAGAGAAGAACGTCGCAACCGTCTGAACGTCCAGGAGGTCCTGGTCGACGGGACGGGCCACGCGGGCGACCTGGCCCGAGGCCGCCATGCGGCCATGCGAACCATGCCACTGGCGCCTTCGGTGGACACCCCACGGGGCCACGATCCGCGTGAAGGGCGTGCCGAAATGGCCTGAGGCCGCAATGCGAACCCTGCAACTGGGGCCCCCGATTGAATTCCCATGGGGCCACGATCCTCGTGAGGAGTGTACTGACATGGGGTGGGGCTGCCATGCGAACACTGCCATTGAGGCATTCGGTGGAGCCCCCATGTGGGGGTCACGATCCTCGTAAAAGGTGTGCCGAACAGGCCCGAGGCCGCCATGCGAACCATGCCACTCGCGCCTTCGGTGGAGCTCCCTGTCGGGCCACGATCCTCGTGAGGGGGCGTGCCAAAATCGGGCTGGGCCGCCATGCGAACCCTGCCATCGGCGCCGTCAGTGGAGCGCCCCATGGCACCACGATCCTCGTGAGGGGACTGCCGAAATGGCTCAATGCTGCCATGCGGACTCTGCCACAGGGGCATTCGGTGGAGCTCCCCATGGGGCCACGATCCCAGCGAAGGATGTGCCGAACGTGCCCGATGCCGCAGTGCGAACCCTGCCATCGGCGCTTTCAGTGGAGCTCCCCATAGGGCAACGATCATCATGTGGAGTGTGTCGACACGGTCCAAAGCCGCCATGCGAACCCTGCCATCGGCGCCTTCGGTGGGGATCCCATGGGCCACGATCCCAATGAAGGGCGTGCGGAAACTGCCAGAGGCCGCCACGCGAACCTCGCCATCGGCGCCGTCGGCGGAGCCCCCACATGGAGCAACGATCCTCGTGAGGGGTGTGCCGAACTGGCCCGAGGCCGCCATGCGAACCCTGCAATCGGCGCCTTCGGTGGAGCCCCCCATGAGGCCACGATCCCCATGGTGGGCGTGCCGAACTGGCCCGAGGTCGCCATGCGAAACCTGCCACTGGCGCTTTCGATTGAGCTCCCATGGACCACGATCCTCGTGAAGTGTGTGCCGAAATGGCCCGAGGTCGCCATGCGAAACCTGCCATCGGCGCCGTCGGTGGAGCTCCCCATGAGGCCACCGTCCCCGTGAAGGTTGTGCCGATCTGGCCCGAGGCCGCCATGCGAACCCTGCAATCGGCGCATTCGGTGGAACCCCCCATGGGGCCGCGATCTTGGCGACGGGTAGGCCGAACTGGCCCGATGCCGCCATTGAACCCTGCCACTGGTGGCATCGGTCGGGCCCATCAAAGAATAGGAAATTAACGCTGTGATGGGCGTGCGGACGCAGAGACCTTCGGAGATCCAGGGCAAGGACGGGGAGGAGGAGGAGGATGAAGGTGGACGGGGGGGGGGGGGGGAAGGAGAGGATGAGATGAGAGGAACGCGGGGCACCGTCTCTTCAAACCGAGGACCCGACACCGCAAACAAGCTTCTGCCAGAAAGCAATAGGGAGAGGTGGGTAACGGGATGAGGGGGATCAAGGGTGGATGGCGGAAACGCTAGATATACCACTCTGCCCTGCACCAACCCCTGACGGAGCCCGATCGCCGCGGGGGTGCCCATCGAGAAGCAAGAACCGCTTGAAGTTCGAAGTCCAGCCCCCTCCGAAGTTCCACCTCCGAACGGCCTCGATGCCGCTGGGCAGACGGAACTCCGGAGGGGTCGACCTTCGAAGACTTGCGAATCATGGAAGAAAAGTCGCTACCCCGAAACCTGCCATCAGCCCCCCGCCCGCCCCTCGGCGGGGCCCGATGAGGGGGGGCAATGGCGGGGGCGGGGGCGACGTAGAGGGGGCGACGACGGGGAACGATGGGCGGGGCCACGACGGCGAAGAGGGTGAAGGAGGGAGGAGGGGAGGAAGAGCGGGAGGAGGAGATGGAGGACGGGGAAAGCAGGGCAGCGAAAAGGATGAGGAGCAAGGAGGAGAGAGGAAAGAGGAGGAGGAGAGAGGAAGGAAGAGGAGGGATGAGGGAAGAAGGAGGAAAGAGAAGGGAGGATGGGCCCATGTAGCCAGAGACCCAAGACGAGCCAACCCCAACCAACCGTTTGAGAACCGCGATCCTCCAGCAGCTTGTCGTGCCGCTCCTTGAAGGTCCTCCCGTCGAACTTGAAGAGCGTCTTCGTGGCGCACGTCAGGTAGTCCTGGAACGTGTAGCCACTCTTCAGGTCGCGGGTCCAGGGCTGGCCACCCTCGCCGCCGTATGCCATATCGGCAAAGGCCGCCACGCTCTTGCGCAGCTTCTCAGTTGACGCGCGCGCGATCTCCTGCGCCACGGCGTCCATGTCGCTGGCGAGAGCGGCCGTGAACGTGTCGATGAACTTCTTGACCAGGGACGCCGAAACCAACTGGGACTGGGCGAAGGCCTCATTCGCAGCGTCGGCCTGGATGTTGGCGGCGAGGCGCTGCACCGCTGCCAACTTCTCCCTCGCCTCCCCGATCGCCCAAGCCTCCGACGGACTACCCGCGAGCTGGCGGAACGCCTGGAAGTGCGCCGTCGCCGCCGCCGCCGCGCCGAGGATGTCCAGCAAGAAGGTCGCACCAGCGGCCGAGGGGCCCAGCATCTTGGCAAACGCCGCGGTGGCAGCATGAACCTGCCTGGAGAGGTCGTCCCACATGCCAGCAGACGTAGAGACCAATACGCCTTTCACCAGGGCGTCTGCAACCAACACCAAAGTTTTCCCGTGAGAAGGGAGTAAGCCCGTCGAAGTGATGTCACCGATGACCCCCAGCTGCTTCATGAACGCCGTCACGGCGATCTTGGCCCCGTTGGTCGTGAAGTCCAGCCCCGTGGTCGACGAATCCCTGTCCAAGCCGGCTTCGACGATGCGCTTGCACACTGCCAGGAAACTGTCACTCATGGTCGTCTGCTTCTTCAGGGCGATCGCGGCACGCATGTCCTCCTGCAACTTCTTCCAATCTGATGGCGTGTCCGTGCCGATCCCGATGATGCTGCCCACCACGCCCACGCACGTCTCCACGAGTTCGGTGTCCAAGCAGTCGGCGTCAGAGATGGAGCGAATGCACGCGGTCTTAGCTGTGTCCTCGATGGCAGTCTTGAGCTTCTCCTTCTGGTCAGGGGGGGCATCCGTGAACGCAGCCGCGCCAGCCTTGATGGCGCCTGTAATCTGCTTCACGACCGCCCAGAGATCGCCAGAGTCCGCATCCATGTCATTGAGTAGCTTCTTGACGGTATCTGACCACTGCTTGCCTGTGCACACAATTGTTTGCGCCTCCTGCCACGAGGCCGCAGCAGCCGAATTTTTCGAAAGGAAGTCCGACAACATCGAAGATACTATTCCCAGCGAGCCGCCGCAGAGGATGGTGGCAATGTCCAAACCGTCAGCGTGCGAGGGCGCCCCGCTGGGATCCAATATACACATGAGCACTTTGATGCCCTCCTGCATGTCCATGAGAGCGTCACCGTACATCTCGTCCTCAGCAAACTCATCCAACTCAACTGCGCTGCACTCCTCCAGCAGCTTGACGGTCCGAATGGCGTTGACAGGGTCGAAGGCCAGCGCCGCGTGGTGGAGCGCCACGCTCCCGAACACATTGTCGAAAAACATCTTCTTCTTCTCCAGCGGTGAGCCGTCCAAGTGCATCAGCTCTGTGAATTTCAAGTCCGCCTCGCGCGGCGGCTGAATCAATCTGTTCATCTGGAGCATCTGGCTCATGTCATACTTCTGAGCATGCGAAATGATCTCGTCGCGTCTGCGAACGCACCTGCGAACATGAAACTTGATCTGAACATCTGATGGGAAGTCCTTGTCGCCGAGGCGCTTCGTGATGATGTCGACGGCGGTGAACAGTTTGCCGTCGTCCAGGTTGTTAAAGTAGTCGGGGGCTGAGGCGATGATCCGAGCATGCTCGCACGCGTCCAGGGCGGCGGTGAGCTCGTCCACGTCCTTCATGGCTGCTCTCTTTCTCATGCGGTCACGGCAAGCAGTAGCCTGACCTTCTTCGCGCCCGAGGTTGCCGTTCAGCATGACCTTGATGGGGTCGAGCTTCCACGTCCAATATACAGTGCTCTTCCGAAGTCCAAGTGGGGAAGCTTCATCTATGTCATCGCTCAATCGTATTTTCTTTCCATTGCAAACGAGGTCCATGAACCAGAAGTCGGAACCATCAGCAGCGACCGAGCCAAGGGCGTTGGTGCCTGGCTTGCTCTTCTTGTCCGAGCTGATCTCCTGGGGATGGCATTGGAACCGCAAGCCGTCATCGAGTTCACTGCCAGGGGAAATCCCAATTAGCCTGGCGAAGAGCCCAGCCATATGCAGTAGTGAATACCCGAACTGTGAACATTGCCTTCGGTGGGCCTCCCTGTCGGGCCACGATCTTCGTGAGGAGTGTTCCGAAATGAGGCGGTGCTGACATATGAACGCTGCAACTGGGGCTTTCGGTGGAGCTCCCAATGTGGCCACGATCATCGCGAGGGGTATGCCGAGATGGCCAGAGGCCGCCATGCGAACTCTGCCACTGAGGCTTTCGGTGGGGCTTCGACTTCGATGAGGCCGCGGTCCTCGCGAGGGGATTGCCGAACTTGCTCGAGACCGCCATGCGAACTCTGCCACTGGCTCCTTCGGTGGAGCCCCCAGTGGGGCCACGATCCCCGCGGGGGGGGTGCCGAAATGGCCCGAGGCGGCCATGCGAACCCTGCCACTGGAACCCTCAGCGGAGCTCCCACGATGCCACGATCCTCGTGAGGTGCGTGCCGACATCTGGCTGGGCAGCCATGCGAACCCTGCCACTGGGGCATTCGGTTGAGCCCCCATTGGGGCCACGATCCTTGTGAGCGCGTGTGCCGAAACAGCCCGAGGCCGCCACGCGAACGCTGCCACTGGCGCCTTCGGTGGAGCTCCCATGGGGCAACGATCCTCGTGAGTGGTGGGCCGAGAGTGCTCGATGCCGCCATGCGAACCCTGCCGCTGGGGCATCCGGTCGGGACCCCCATGGAGTCATGAAACGCTGTGCTGGGCGTGCCGAGACAGAGCCATTCGGAGAGCAATGGCAAGGCCGTGGAGGATGAGCAGGAAGGGACAGGGTGGGAGGAAGAAACACAGGAGGATATGAGAGGAACGCGGGCGACGTCCCTTCAACACGAGGACTCAACACCACAGGATGGTTGGGAAACATGTCGCCTGCGAGCCCGGGGCGCCCCTGCGAGGAGAAAAGGCGCCTCGGCCTGCTGAAGGCCGTGGCCGAGCAAAACGTTTACGCGGCACGACTTGGCGCCACATTGCGTTTGAAAACTAGGCTCGGGCATTCGCCGAATCTGACTGGCAACCGATGGTGGGATACGAATGGCGCAACGACACAAACCCTCCAATCACCCGAGGGCCACGGAGAGACTTTTTCGAACGGCCCCACCGCGAAACCTTGCTTTCAAACTTGCCAGGTGCATAGGCCCCAGGGGACACCTCCCAGACAACCTACAGATTGAGAACCTCATGTCCTTGAGGTTCTGCCCGAAGGTCGAGCCAACCACCATGCCGTCATCGCTCTCATCACCGCCGCTCGCAACAGACCCAGCCTCGGCACTGCCAAGCTCGAGCCCACCGAGATCCCTGGCCGCCTTGGCCTCCTCGACCTTCTTCTTGAGGTCCGCCATGGAGAACAAGTCGCCGCCAGAGAGGATGTGGCGGACCCCCGAGGGGTCTTTCCCCTTGGCTGCTTTCAGGGCCGAGCTGATCTGTTCCTCCATCACCGCGTGGTCCGAGTTCAAGAACGCGTCATTCACGTCCACCTCGAGGAGACCGTACATCCTGAACCGCCTGTAGGGTTGTGTCTCGTCGCGCAGGCCGTACCCGCGCACGTATTCGTTGTTCTCGTTCATGGCCAGCAACGAGTGGACCCCAAGGTCCGATGGCTTGAACTCGCCAAAAGCGTCGCCCCAATCAGGCTTAGTGAGGAAAAGGCCGTCGCGGTACACCATGATGCCAGTGCGCGTGCAGTGGGCGACCTGCGTCGGGTGCACGGCAGTGTGGTCGACCCTCTGGCCCGAGCGCTTCTGCGCAATGGCGGCGAGGATGCGCAAGGCAAGGTCGTCGCCCTTCTGGCAGACAGCCACGAAGTCATCCCAGCTGAGCCAGTAGAAATGCTCATTGTGCCAGACAACGCAAGCCTCGCAACGATCCCCAACTGGCTGTTGTTGCGGCATCGCCATGTCGCTCTTTTTCCCCTTCTGAACAGCGTAGCACGCCCACTTCGGCACGGAGCCAGTCTGGTCGTCAACCTGTACGTGACGTGCCCCACAAAACCACTCACAGAAGGTAACTCAAAAAGGGTGTATCGAACCTACAGCAAACACCAAGCGAAACACAGGACCCTACGCAGTTGTGAATACCGCAACAATGAATTCCGTCTTCTGTGTGAACCTCGGTCGGGCCACGATCCTAGTGAGAGGTGTGCCTAAAATGAGCGAGGCGGCCATGCGAACCCTGTCGCTGAGGCCTTCGGTGGAGCTCCCTGTGGGGCCACGGTCCGTATGGGGGGTGTGTAGAAATTACCCGAGGCCGACATGCGAACCCTGCCACTGGCGCCTCCGATGGGGCTCCCTGTCGGCCACGGTCGTCATGAGGGGTGCGCCGAAATCTGTTTGGGCCGCCATGCGAACTCTGCCGCTGAGGCTTTCGGTGGGGCTCGCCATGGGGCCACGATCATCGTGAGGGGTGTGTCGAGATGGCTCGAGGCCGCCATGGGAACGCTGCCACTGGCACCTTCGATGGAGATCCCATGGGGCCACGATGCTCGCGAGGTGTGTGCCGACATGGCCCGAGGCCGCCATGCGAACCATGCCACTAGGGCATTCGGTGGAATCACATTGGGGCCACGATCCTCGTGAGGGTGTGTGTCGGAATTGCCTGACGCCGCCATGCGAACCCTGCTTTGGTGTTCCTGATTTTTCTCTGGGCCGATCGGGCATTCGATTAGTGATTGCCTTCGTTCTGCTCTTCCTCATCCGCCTCCACCTCCTCCTCCTCCTCGGTGGGGCTCCCTGTGGAGCCGCTGTCATCGTGAAGGGTGTCTCGAGATGGATCGGGGCCGCCATGCGAACGCTGTTACTGGCGCATTCGGTGGAGCGCCCTTGGGGTCGCGATCCTCGTGAGGGGTGTGCCGAAATGGCCCGAAGCCGCCATGCGAACCCTGCCGCTGGCGCCTCCGATGGAGCCCCCATGGGGCCGCGATGCTAATGAATGGCGCGCCGAAATAGCAAGAGGCCGCCATGCGAACACTGCCACTGGCGCCTTCGGTTGAGCCCACTGTCGGGCCACGGCCCTTCTGACAGGTGTGCCGACATGGCTCGAGGCCGTCGTGCGAACCCTGTCGCTGGGACCTTCGGTGGAGCTCCCATTGGGCAACCATTCTAGTGAGGGGTGTGCCGATGGCCCGAGGTGCCATGCGAACCGCCACTGGGGCGCCGTTCGGTGGAAAGCCATAAGGCACTGCACGCACTGGGCGTGCCGAAGTCGCCGAGGCAGAGACCTGCGGCGAACAAACGCAAGGGCGGGGAGGATAATGAGGAGGAGGGAGGAAGGGGAGGAGGAGGAAGCAGAGGAGGAGAGGAGAGGAACGCGGGGCGCAGTCTCTTCAAAACGAGGGCCCAACACGGCAGGATCGTCTGGGAAAAACAGGAGGATGGAGACTTAGGCGAAGGAGGACAAGGGGAGTGTGAGGAGGTGGTGATGGCATGTGGAGAGGGGGCAGCGTGTAGCTCAGAAGGCGGGGGAGGGATGGCGCAGAACAGGAAGGGGGCAAGAAGCGGAGGAACCAGGAGCGGCGTGGCCGCCAACAGCCCCTAGCGAGAAGTTGTGTAATCACTCCCCCACGGGCCCTGCCCTAGCAACCTCTGAATTCTACTCTGCCCAAGACAACACTAGATATCCCAATCAGCTCAAGGCGGTTGCGGGGAAGAACATCGCACGGGCCCGAGGGTTCCAGAAACGCATGCACCTAGATCGCTACCCCCAGCAACCCACCAGAGGACAATGGCAGCTGAGGCCGCGCTGTAGTTGCATGTGGATGCACATAGCTTCCATAGGGCGTGGCTGAACCCCGATGTCGATCCCCCGAGCCCGACATAGACGCGGTGACTGGACCCAACGCAGTGCTCACGGGAGCAAGAGTTACACTTTGATTGTGCACAGGCCTTGGCACGCGCACGGTTACTTTGTCGCGTTCGGTTGCTCAGCAGGTCCGAATGCGACGCCGAGATTGCCCGACATACCGTCCCTAGAGGTGTACCGAAATGCTTCATAGAGGCAACGTGAAGACCACAATCGCTGCGCCGCCGTGCCAAGGCAGAGAACGTGGGGGAGATATCAGGACCACACGGGGAGTGCGCTACTCGAAGCAAGCCCTGTGGGTCTCAAGCCCCCCAGGCCGCTCCGAAAATGACCTCTCAGGGCCCTGCGCAAACCTGACCGTCGCCCAAGACGCTTCCCAATGCCCTCCACGAAGACCCCCAGACAGGCAACGACGACCACAACATGGGCCAGCCTGGCCCTGAATGCCCTCCTACTCCAACCCAGGACCTTGCAGTGACGCAGGCTACAGATGCCCCAGCACAGCATTGTTTGCATTCGTTGTCTATCGACGCAGGCGCCCCGAAGCATGCGCGACAGCCTGGGGAACGTGACAGACAACCCCGGCGAGACGCTCCTCAGATGATCCACCAAGCCCACATGGAACGCAATGTGGTCCCAATAAGTGGGCGACCTGCGCCGACCAAAACACGTCCAGGTCCTGAACGGGCAAGCCCAGCCCACCGCAACCCGCGAGCGCAACCCGTGGGGCCCTGAGCCGACGCATGACCGAGCCTAGGCCCCGACCGAGGTTTCACACTGACGGCGCGCGAATGCGTGTGAGGGGAACGAGCTACACAAGCATAACCATGTGCGGCGCCAGCGAAGGGCGCATGCGACGACCGACACGGCGTTGCACGCCCAGACGCAACCTCAAGCGCCTTCCGATGGCAGACGACGCAGGGGGCCAGCTTCGGGATCTTGGGCGCCTTGGGGTTGGCGCCCTCGGTGCCGCAAACACTGCCGCCGTGCGCCGAAGCAGCCCGCTTGCGAGGACGGCCGCTCATGGTCGGCAGCAAGCCGCTGGAAGCGGGCGCCGTATCTTGTGCAAAAACTTGGCTGCGGGTCTGGGGACTGCCACCGTGACGCGAGAAGGCGAACCTTGCAAGTGCAACGCAGTGCAACGCATACGCCATCTACTCGCCAGAGGGAGCCCCTGGGCCCGACGCAATGCAACGCAATGCAACGCCGTTGCTTCAAAGCATGTAGCGCCAGCACTGCCATCCGCAATGGTCAACGCACTGCCTCGCGACAGCGAGAAACTATGCAATGCCCCCCCCCCGATGGTACTGCGCGGTTCATATGCGCCGCGGCCTGCACGTGGCCTACCACATGGAAACACACTCGCCAGTGGCAACGGAGGCTCGTGCGCGGACCCGTGCGGCAAGAGGGGCCCAATACTGTGTATGTACACCACGGCACCGCAAATCGACCAGCACTGCGGATCGACGCATGGGCAAAATGACAATGAAAGGCTGGCCCTTGGGAAAGTGAACGAGAACTGGTGGCCAATGCAAGCGCGCATCCCTGAGATACACGACTGCAAGATGAACAGACCAGCCTGAGACGCAAGGACAATAACCCCATAATGGCGGCTGAAGAAGGCTGGGTGGGGACACCGAGGAGTAGTTCGAGAGAGACGCATGCATTGTTGCAGAGACACGACATGATAATGCACATGCGTGCGGGCATATGAGCGGGAATTAGCGGGATTGGATTATATTTGCTGCACAGGGGGGAGGGGGAGACAATATTTGTTGTGTAGCGTTATTTGTTGGAGGCGTTTAGGGTGGCGATGATCACGAATTGTTTCTTTTGTTGCTGGTTACTCAAGTATGTGGTATTGGCTTAAGTACGGAACGCGGACACTTAATATACAGAGGCTGACGTGACGAAAGGTGCAGGCTTGCAATGTTAATGAAAGGGGTAGACGTGCAAGATTGGTGTGAGGGGTAGACTTGCGCCTGATGGGGTCGGATCTGGATGGGCGAACGATGAAAAGACACCTCGCCAGACCACTTATCGTGCCTGTACCAAGCACCCCAGGTGCGAATCTGAGCTGCAGACAGGCGCCCCTCGAGCGCTGATGACATAAGATCGCGAAGGCTGGTACCCAACGGTACCTGAACTGTGATCGAAGCATGCCAAACATGTAGAGTACCACGCATGTGCAATTTAGAGAGCATATGCCTAACAATATGCACCACAGGGCCGATGAACACCACCTGGCAAGTGGACCACCTACAACGCGTTACTAATACATGGCCCCCCACGCTACATGCCAGAGAACCCAAGTACCCCATCCAATACCACAACGCTTCGATCACATAGTGTAGACTGGAAGCTGCACGTACGCTACTGGCCACGATTGGACCCGAACAGGGCGAGGGATGGACTCTGCATATTGGGACCGAGCATCTCAATGGGATCCAGGCCGAGACTCGGCAGGACTCCTGGGCTCTGGACCCCAGCTGGACGCTGCAGCGGCAACAGGAGGCGAATCCGCGTAAGCACGAGCCCTAGCTGGAATTGCATACTCAGGGTTCAACTGCCAGCTCCGCTTCTTCTTGGGCGGCGGCAGCTCGCACCCAGCGGCTGCAGCGCCAGCAAGGACATCATAGGAATCCCTGCTGAAATCTAAATCTAGGCTCTGCGCACTCGGCGGCGTAGACCGAATCGGCTGGAGCCAGGCTGACGCCTTCGGGCGGGGAGTCATCCAACCATCCTGGGGTTTCTTCTCAGGGCTGTCCTGAACGGCGATGAACGGAGCCGCAACTGGAACTGTCGGCGGTGGATGAGGCTCTAGGCGGGGACCACCGTCACGGTGCAAGTCCCCGTTGCTGGCTTCAGGGCCCCCAGAAGGAAACGCCGAGGTAGCACCTGTGCCGTCTGGAACTGCCTTGTCCTCGTCGGGGGCCGACGGCGAATGCCAGCCCTCGAAGGAGCAGGAAGGAGGCAAGCCAATCCGAAATACCCCATCTTCAAAGAATGTCTCGCACCTGCCCTCAGGGTTGCTCTCGATCGGGGTCTCGGCCATCGTTGCTGCACTGCATTCTGCGGGAGGTAGCTGCGTGGGAACACCCCGCGCCCTGACGCCAGGGGGCGCTCCATGGACGCCGCTGTCATCCTGGGCCCTGGTGGCTGGCTGCTCCTCTTGCTTTTCTCCGATGATAACCAGCTTGACAGGGAGCAACGTCTCGACCGCAAACTCACATGACTTGGGCATGTTTTCCAGCGTCGCTGTCAAAGTGAGCTGTCCTGCGAGTCTGAGCATATGTTCGAAGCTGGATGTAAATTGTCGCAGACTAAGAATCCCTTCGCCTCTTGACAAAAAAACGGCAAACTGGATGCTTGGCAGAAGTCAGCAAAAAAACGCGTCGTGGGGTGGGGGGCACCAGAGACACAGTCCCAAGGATATAAGACAGACTGGATAATGCATACAAGCAGCCCCACAAAGTGCAGTGACAGTAGCACAGACATGGGCCACACACGTCGTTGCACGGTTATCTTCCGCGCTTGCAAAGGCAACGTGGCATTGCGGCGCACACCCTGTACTACATGATGGATGTGTGTAGGAATGCAATACTCGTGGGGACGACCAAGCATTTGGTTGGCACCGCACCAGTGCAGTATGCATGCTAGATAATTCCCGTACGTTATATCGCTGTCCGAATTATGCCCACTAAACAATTAATAACGTGCACTATAATACCATGTACGTTAGCTAAGATCGAACCGCCCAGTTTACCCGATGCGCAAACCACCACCATGCGGCCGCGCAGCGCTACACAGATAACGTGTTGCGTGGGTTTGATATTTTTCACATATATATACACATATAAATATACACACAGATTACCTGATCCATTCTTATGACTTACGCCCTTGCTTATTTACAATTAAACACACCACAAACCACCGCGCGCCCATCCCCAACGCCCCCCAACCCGCGACACACACACACCGCGACTACAGCCACCACCCTTACCCACGCGCCCACCACCCCGCCCCGCGCACGCGCGCGTGCACGCGACCCTACCACACCCTACCCGACGCAACACAGGCCCCCCCCCCCCCCAGGCCACCCCGCCGCCGCACCCCCCCCCCCCCCCCCCCCCCCACACACACACACACACACACCTTACCACCCAGGAAGAAATCTACCTACCCCGAGCAACCGCCATCGCCGCCACCGCACGCCATCGCCACCACCATAGATTCACCACCGCACCGCGCACAAACGGAAGCATGGGCACGCCTCATTTGCGAAGCGGGCTTGCAGGACAGCTCCCCTACACCCTACGCGGCCCAGCACCACGCGCACGCACGCGCCTGCCCACCAACGCAAGCAAACACGCGACATAAGCACCCGCAGCAGCGAAGCCACGCGCACCACCGCTGTCACATGACTTCTTCTCCGACAGACAGACCACCATGTCCGCGCGGCGCGCCGCTCGCTCGCCATCGAGCCCCGCCGCCACCGCGCGCGCCCGTGGCACGCGCGATGGAGAGTAGCGGGCCTTGCCAGGGCGGTTTCGGCAGCGGCGGGTAGGCGGCAGTGGGCGCCCGACACAACCAGCCGCTCCGAAAATAATAGAGGTGGCGCGCAGCGGCGGCGCCGAAAGTCAGAGCGCGGCGGCTGGCGCGAGCGCGCGAGTGAGCGGTCAGGGGGGGGGGGGGGGGCATGGGATGGCAGTTCCCGAACGGGGACGGTCGCGGGGCTGGCTGCGGCTGCGAATAAGGCCGAGCGCGCGAGCATGACTGGGGTATTCGGGCGGGAAGTGGGAGAGTTGTTCGCCATCGCTGATCGGAAGAAAGCAAACGCGTGCCCATGCCAGTGGGTCAGCATGAGCGGCCTCGGTCCCAAGCGCACGCCATGGTGGGGAAGCGCGCGGGGACCAGCAATGCGAGGAGCGGACTGCATGGCCAAGCGGGGCCCGAGCGAAACTCATTCGCTCGTGCAACCAGACGAGCCACGCGCATGGCACGGTGGAGCGCCGAGAATCCGAGCCTCGCCCCCCCCAAAAAAAAAGAAAAAACAAAAAAAAAACACTCGCTCACTCGCGCAAGCGACGTCGAATGCACCGAGGGGTGCATTTGGCAATGCGCCAAGGGCGCGCTGGCAGCCAGCGGAAGCGCGGCGCCCGTGCTCGCTGCATCCAACAGACGCCACATGCAGCCATTGCATTTCTCTGGCCCCAGGCGCCCCCGAGCTCAAGGCGATCCAACCAGGCGCCTCTGGGCCCAAGGTTTGCCTTTCCCCTTGCGCGGCCAACCTGTCACCAACAGGGCGCATTCGACGGCTCTCGTCCTCGCGGCCGCCTGCAAGGCATGGAGCGCCGCTCCCTCGTGCGTCGCGGAATGTAACCTGCTGGCGACGTCAGCTGACGCCGCGCCGCGCGAGGCGGGCGCCGCCGCGGCGCGCGCTGCCGAAGGCGCGCGCGATCGGCTGGCGCAGTCCAGGAGAACCTGGCTTTCACACTTGCACAGCGGAAATGTAATGCGAGCGCTGCCCCCCGATGCCCGCAGCGTTGGCGCGCGGCCAAGCCCCCCCCCCCCCCCCCGCGCGATCGCATTTCGGATGGAGTCGGGCGGCTGGCGAGGGGACGCGACGGAGGGGAGGGGGGTGCGAGGAGCGGAGAATGCAGGACTGGCTGGTCCTGCGGAATGGCGAGCCGTCGAGGTGCCGCGGAAGCCATGTCGCCCCTGGCGAACCACCGTGCGATGCCGACATGCCACTGTGTTCGGCATGCCGACCAAGCAGTCAGCGACGCCGACAAATGGGACATGCCTGCCGCCCGAGGCACCTGTGTTGCGCTGTTCAGGGCATGGCCTACCTCGACGGTCATGCCCGAGGTGGGCGACCTCGCCGATCGTCGCCCACCTCGACACCGCTGCCGACCTGCCCGACGCGCTCACGCTCGCCGACCTGCGACCTCGCTCTAAAGCAGCCAGGAGGCTGTAGCACCTACGCGCACCTGGCTCATTCGCACGGAAACCCGACGCACACCAAGCATGTCGCGAAACACTCCTGCCCCGGATTGTACTGTGACAATGCAAAAACGAATTGTGTTGACGCCAACAAGACGCGCAGAAAAAATCGTACGGGAGGATGTACGGCCCGATCTTTTTATCGTCAAAAACAAATCGTCCATGGACGAAAAAAAAACGTACCTGGACGAAAAAAATGTGCATGGACGAAAAAAAATCGTCCATGGACGATTTTGTTGGCGATGCAACATCGACATTGCAACGGCGCGCGTGGACGAAAAAAATCGTCCATGTACGATTTTTTACATGCGTTTAGAGGGCAAAAAAAATTCGGGCAGCCTATAGTCACATTCAAAAAGTGCTGTTGACCAACGCGCAACCAGGGACAGTCACCGACGAGGCGACCCGAACCCTGACATGCCACTCCCGTCCAGATTCGCGTGCCACAGGTGGCTGACACAATCTACTTGCGCACGCCACGCAATACAAGTCAACAAGCGAGTGGGATCAGCGACCGCGCGCCAGGGACACCATGGCCGCGTTCCAGTGCACCCCTGGCTGGTGGCGCACGTGACAGCCCCAGGCGAGTGCATGATACAACACGCCCAGCACACACATTACATTACATTTTCCTTGGCCACCACCCGAACTGCACCGAAGATAAAACCGACGCACGCGCGCCACCGCAGCTCATCGAAGCCGCGTCCCCGCACCCAACTGACATCATCTTGACATATTGTGGCAGCCCAGCGCCGTGGCACCTGCGCCGTACAGGGACACGCCAAACACCGATCAATCAGAGACCCGAGGCGCGTGGCTCCAAATTGAGCGCCGCAACATGTCACAAAGACAGGTCGGACCCTGCCTTTGATCAACCATCGCGCCGAGACGACGCGCCGTCGGCCTACAGGCTGCTCCGCTGCCAATATTGGGGCACGTTGGCAATCGCAACATGATGCGCACGCCAATGAGATCACAACCACCAACCACCACTGCCACTGCGGAAACCGACGCGGCCGCCGACGCAGCATTGCTGGCGGCGTTCCACCAGATAAACGCCACAACAAAAACACATCATGCACGCATTGTATCTAACACATGTAGCGTATGTGTTCGCATGTTAGGTCACGTATGGAAACTGTAGAGACGTTTGACTAATAACGGCGTTTGGCCTTATCCTTATGGAACGCCCAACTTTCAACCACATTTGCTGAGCAATAATGAGCTACTACCGTCAACGAACGGCCACCAGCCTTTATGCACCACAATGCCCCCTTACACCGCAGCATACACTGCGCGCGGGGCCCTTGTGAACCTGCAGGGGTGCCTGTTGAGGCCCATCGAACCTAGTTGCCCCTATTGGAGGGTGATGGCAAGAAGTGCTATTTGAGACGCGGCATGCCCAAGGCCTCGGCCTTTTTGTGCGTCAGAAAAAAAGACTGCGGCGTGCGACCACGCGCTCGAGACTGGAGCAATCCGCCGCAAATCCACCAGGTCACATGCACATGCGGCGGCGAACAGTGCAGACGACACCGCGCAAACTTCAGTAGCATTCAAATGAGCGCCAACACATCTTCGTGTTGCGACGAGGCACGCGGGAAGGAGGAGGGAGGGATGGTGAGGCAAGATAAAAGGGGCTGGGCAGGAAGGATGCGGATGCGATAGGGTGAGAATAAGTGATAACCCTGTCCGCCCCAATCGCATCCCTTGGAGGTGACAGGGCGGGAATGACTGGGCGAGGGCGGGGAGAGGAGACGATGGGAAGAAGCAGACACCCTTCAGCGTCCGACCTCACCCCCAATGACGAACCTTCATTCCCATACCCCTCTGCAAAAACACGGTGGACACCCCAACTGCGTTTCAATTACTTTGGTTCGTGGCCAGGCCCCCCCACCGCTAGCCCACGTTCGGGCGGTAATAGCAACAGCCTGGAGAGCCCGTCACATGACCCCGACGTGCCCATTTAGAATCGAACTGCTTGCACTGAGGCGCGGCTCCAAGCGAAACCATCGGGCGCCAGATCGGCGTGCAGCGCCGCGCGCTGGCAAACCTGAAACGATAGGCGCAGCCAAGCTATCGAACCTTCCTGGCTGTGGCCGCCGATTAAGCGTCACGCTGGGTGACTACCTACATTACGGAAAAACTCGTGTAGTCGCCGTCATCGCCCCCATATCGCCATCATCATCATCATCTCGTCGCCCTCATCAGGGCATGTCATCATCATCGTCGTCCATGTCGTCGTCATCATCATCTCGTTCGCCCTCACCATCTGAAACCCGCCAGGCGGCCTGACACAGCCAGCAGGTGGCGACGGGACTCACCGAGCCAGACCTTCACTCAGTCGGACTCCTCAAACGAAGACGAAGCGATCTCCTCAGGATACGCCTCTGCAACTGCGACGGGCGGGCTTGCGGGGGCGCCTGCGGCGGGGCCTGCTGCTGGGTCCGCGGCGGGGCCTGCGGCGTCAGCGTCGTTGGCGCACACGTTGATCCTCTTGATGTCGGACGCGGGGGTCGCCTTGACCACCATGTGCGACGGCCTGGCCTTCATGGTCACGGTCTTCCCAGCGATCTGGGGCGCAACAAGCATAACCGAATGGCAATGAACATAGCAAGCACGCGCGAGCTAAACCGTAAGGATGATGAGGGTGCTGAGAAGGAAGAGAAGGAGGAGACAGAGGGCGAGGATGATTACCAGGAGGGCGACGAGGATGAGGAGGCGGAGGAAGATGGCACCGTGAGAAAGGAGAGCGGGTGGGGAGGGATAATATCACCCACCCTGCGTTGCCTTCTCTCCCTTCTCCCCCCTCGTCATCCTTATCCCGCTGTCCGTTGCGCAACGCAGCGCGCCGTCTGGCCAGATGCCTCTGCCTCCTGATCATGGCGCTCCTCCTCCCCTTCCTCATCCTCCTCGCGCGCTCCCCCATGTCCAAGGAACTGCTGAGGCAACGAAGGCGAAACAAATGCAGTCCTGGCGAGCCTTCTCTGGCGTCGGCGCGGCCACCTTCCCCTTGAATTTCACGAGGCGCGGGATCCAGATCACGGGCCGCTGCCTGAGCTCCTTGCGCACCACCTTGGGCAAGGAGTCCAGCACGCGGCCGACCATGTCAGGGTGGACCTGGGCTCACGGAAGAGGCGCGCGGGAAACGGACGGGCGCCCCACGGTGCCACGATCCTTGTGAGGGGGGTGCCGAAATCGCCAGAAGCCGCCATGCGATCCCTGTTGCTTTTGGTGGAGCTCCCTGTCGGGCCACGGTCCCAGCGAGGGGTGCACCGAAAGGGCCCGAGGCCGCCATGCGAACCCTGCCATTCGGGCCTTCGGTCGGGGCCCCCGATCGGGCCACGATACTCGCGAGGCTGGAGCAGAAATTGCCAGAGGCCGCCATGCGAACCATGTCACTGGGGGCGTCGGTGGAACCCCATATGGGGACACGGCCCTCGTGAGGGGTGTGCCGAAATGGCCAGAGGCCTCCATGCGAACCCTGCCATTGGGGCAGCCGGTTGGGCTCACTGTGAGGCCACAATCCCAGTGATGGGGTGTGCCGAAAGGGCCCGAGGCCGCCATGCGAACCCTGCCATTCGGGCCTTCGGTCGGGGCCCCCGATCGGGCCACGATACTCGCGAGGCTGGAGCAGAAATTGCCAGAGGCCGCCATGCGAACCATGTCACTGGGGGCGTCGGTGGAACCCCATATGGGGACACGGCCCTCGTGAGGGGTGTGCCGAAATGGCCAGAGGCCTCCATGCGAACCCTGCCATTGGGGCAGCCGGTTGGGCTCACTGTGAGGCCACAATCCCAGTGATGGGGTGTGCCGAAATGGCCCGAGGCCGCCATGCGAACCCTGCCATTGGAACCTTCGGCGAAGCCCTTAATGGGGCCCCGATCCTCGTGAAGGTTGTGCCGAACTGGCCCGAGGCCGCCATGGGAACCCTGCCGCTGGCGCCCTCGGTGGATCTCGGTATGGTGCCATGAACTGCGAGAGGGGTGTGCCGAAATGGCCCGATGCCGCCTTGCGAGCCTTGTCATGATACGTTTGGTAGAGCCCCCCCCCCTGCGTCCACGATCCTCGTGAGGGGTTTGCCGACAAGGCACAGGGGCGCCATGAGAACCCTGCCACTGGCGCCCTCAGTGGAGCTCCCTATGAGGCCGCGGTCCTCGTGAGGGGTGCGCCGAACTGGCCCGAGGCCGCCGCGCGAACTCTGCGGCCGAGGCCAGCGGCGGAGCCCCCCCCCCCCATGTCGTCGCGAAGCGCTGCGACGAGCGCGCCGAAAGAGAGGCATGCGGATAGCAAAGGCAAGGACGGTGAGGAGGAGAACGGAGGAGGGGGAAGATGCGGGAGGATAGCAGGAAGGAAGAGGCACGCGGGGCACCGCCTCTTCAAAACGACGACCCAACACCGCAGGACATTTGGGAATACATTCCAGAGGGGCACCCGACAAGCGCCATTCTGGGCGTACACGTCGTGGTTCATCTCTTCGGCCACCTTTTCGCACAACTTCCAATACGTGATGGTGGCCTGATACGGCTTGAGCTTCTGCGGGGGGCGCGCAGGCTGTGCGCCGCCGTCGGCAAGCGCCTCTGGGGGATCCTCGGCCGCTGGCGCCGCCGCGCCGAGAGCATCGGCAACCCTGTCGGCCATGACTGCCCCCTGGTGAACGGAGAAGATTGGCCGTTGCCGAAACGAGGCGCGATCAACTGCTTGGCAATCGACACGGCTATGGAACCAGTGCGCGTGGCGACGACACCGCCACCCCCCCACAGGCAGGGCGGCGGCGGGCCACGGGGAAAGTTATGAAAAGGAGAGGGGGACGTGGAGGCGCGGGGGGCCGTGGAGGCAGGAGGCGGAGAAGGTTTGAAAGGATTGGCAGGCGGAGGTAGAGCGGGGGAAGGAATAGTGCCCAGCTTCATGTTGCGAGGGGGTGCACTCGGTGAAAGGCGAACCCTTGGGACGATCATGGTGGACGCCCTCGCCCTCGCAACTGTCGTTGTGCGCTTCGGCACACCCCCCATGTGAACTACAAACGTACTCTGGCATTTCAAACACGAGCAACGCCCATTCGGAAACGGCCCCGCGGTTAGCACAATGTTCGTTTCATTTGGAAACACACCATCCAATCGGACCTACCGCATCAACCTTCTAACGAATAGACAAGAGAACCGCAATTGCGGGGCTGCAATTGCGCACGGCGCGAGGGAAATGCGCACCGTGACGAAATCATGAGATGCAAAACCTGGCAACCCAGACGCAACGTCAACCCGAGCAGCTGCGGATGCCAAATGAGGCCAATGCTGTGCTACTGTGGGTCTGGTTTGGCTTATTGTGTCAGCCCTTGGTGCGTGCATGTGCGATCCCCAAGAGGCCTCGAGCGGGGCCGAACGTGCGAACGGCCATATGGGCAGTGCCTCACGGTGAGGGTGAACGACAAACATGGGACCTCATGACGATCGTTGGCGTTGGCGTGGGCATAAAAAATCAAAATGCATCCCAGAACTTACCCTAGATGCCCTTTGGCGCGCGTTCCGTGGCACTGGCCACCGCCCCTTCCATAGCATCCCCCTTGAATTGCGAACGTGCGTGATCATGCCACTTACGCTACGGTGCTGAAAATGCGCAGCCCTCCATCCGTGTTTCTGCCGACGCCTCCGCTGGGAACTAACATGGCAAACACATGTCCTGCTGAAATGTGCGACTGGACAAATCATGCCACGCACGCGCACGACACCGCAACAGCACGACTCGGCATCTCACACCCAGGCTCACGGGAAACACCCTGCGAGAGCACCTTTGGAACTACAAGCGCCCACCATCCAACAAGGTCTAGTGCTCTGGCGCGGGGAGGGCAGACACAATGCTGACAAACGCCGCAACCTTCCGCCGACATGCGAACGAGGCTGCGGACAGAGAGAGCGCATGGGATATCATCGGGCAGCCAGCTGAGAATGAGGAGCGCCAATCAACCGCTGCCAGTCGGCATCCGCTCCGTAACAACTCACAATCGTTTAAAGAAGGGCTGACGTTTTGCATTGGCAAAAAAGCTGTCGCCACATCCAGCGTGCGAGAAGCTCCTGCTTCGCAAGGAACCCCGCAAACGAGTCGGAACGCCGCCAAACTCCAGCATGGCCCCGACGGCCACGGCGAAACAAAACAAGACTCTGGGGATGGAGTGGGGGGGGGGGCGTGGAGGAGACGATGGAGGCAGAGGGCATCAGGAGGAGGAGTCCCCTCGAAATTGGTAGCGTTCCGCCAGGAACCGAATCGCGCCACCCTCGAGAGGCGAGCAGGCTGTCGGGCTGTCAGGCTGATGAGGCGAGCGGGGCTGGCAATGACAGGCTGGCAGGCACACGCGCTGTCGGGCTGGCGAGGCGAGCGAGGCTGGCAATGACGCGTGTCTAGGCACGCACGGGCGGCCAGCCTGTAGGCGAGACCCTCGTCCTCCACCATCCGTCCACATATCTCCCTCTTGCCGTCCCGCCTAACCCCCAAACTCCACTTCTCATTCGCTATGCCCCCCCCCCCCCCTCTGAAACTACTCGCCTGGCTGCAGGGCCTCGACTTCGGCGTCGAGCTCAACTTCGGGCCGCAAATCCCAAGTGCGGGGGTGAAAACAATGAACGTGGGTGCGCCTTTGCAACGGGGCCGCCGCCGACGACTGGCCAAGCTCAAGCCCCTTCAGGCACCACATTTTGAGGCGCTGTCGGCATTCTGCCGACGGCAGGCCCCTGCCCATATGCAAAGTTTTGACGCATTTTAAATCGCCCAGGGACCCGTCATCATTCAAATCTCGATGGAAGCATACAGCCTGCCAGCCAACGTGCACACCCTTCTCTCTGACAGTCCCAATGGCGAACGGGCCTCGGGTTCCCCAGCGCTCGGTTCCCCTCGGCGCGGGGCGCCCCAGGTACTCGGCCAGCGGCGGGAGGGCGCGGCCGCCTCCGCGACCTGGCTCTGCGCCAGCAGCCCCAGCACAGCGGCCGCGTCCTCTGCCAGCGGGCGCGGCGCCAGCGCCTCGGCCGCCTCCGTGATCAGGTGGATCAGGCGGCGGAGGAACCCCAGGCGCCGCGACTCCAGGGAGACCGCCATCATGTCCTATGGGGACATGGTTTCAAGCTTGAAAATGCCCCACCCCCCAGTCGGAGTTCCAGACAGAGCGCCAACGCCGTGAGAATACACAACAACACCCAAGACACCCCAACCTGGAACAACCTGACAGTGGCATGACACAGCTTTTCCCTGGGATATCCTGCTGCTGCTGGTGGGGGCGCCGCATCGCCGCGTCGCCGCCGCCGCCAGGAACGCCGCCTCGGTCATCGGGATCAGCGTCGTCGCTCCCCTCGGACGCCGAGCCGAACAACTCGTCGTCCGACATCTGGGGCATGTCGTCGCCCGACACGACCTCGTCGTCGACGGGGCCGCTGACGTCAACGTCGGACTCCCGCTCGGGTTCAACCTCGATGCCAGCCGCGGCAGCTGCCAGGTCAGCATGCAGGTCCGAGCCCTCGGCTGGGTCCTCATGGTGGTCATCATCAGGAGCGTCAGCAATCGCCAGAGCGCCGCCATCCGCGGGCTTCGGGCGCTTCTTTGGGCGGGCCGCCCACCTGGCCATCTTCGGCGGTCTCTTCCGCCTGGAAAAGGGCCAGAACAAGATGTCCTCAGAGTCACCGAATGGAACGGCCCTGACGTCCCGACAGCACCACGCAGGCATCATCCTGGGCGCGTCGTCGATGCAATAGAGCTTCGCCTCGAAGCTCATCTTGTTGTCGAGCCGTGCCAGCTCCCCCATGACGTCGTGCAGCTCCAACTGCCGCGGGGTCGATCTGACAATGATAC
>CAUYUJ010016419.1:268164-273164 GCA_963575745.1 Prorocentrum cordatum | reverse complement strand
GAGGAGGCGCAGGAGCAGGATGAGGAGGAGGGGAAGGGGAGGAGAAGGAGGAGGAGGAAGAGGAGGAGGACGAGGACGAGGAGGAGACGGGGGAAGGGGGGGGAGGAGGGGGGGGGGGAAGGAGGAGGAGGAGGAGGAGGAGGGGGAGGAGAGGAGGAGGAGGAGGAGGAGGAGGGGGAGGGGAGGAGAGAGGAAGACGAGGGGAGGAGGAGGGAGGAGGAGGAGGAGGAGGAGGAGGAGGAGGAGGAGGAGCAGCAGCAGCAGCAACAGCAGCAGCAGGAGCAGCGAGGAGGAGGAGGCGGAGGAGGAGCAGGAGCAGGAGGAGGAGGAGCAGGAGCAGGAGGAGGAGGAGGAGGAGGAGGAGGACGATCGCAGCGCCTCTCGGGCGTCTCTCGACGGCCGCGCTGGCTGGCGCGCCCGACGGTCTACGCCGAGGCGACCTCACGCCACGATGGCGGAGAGGGCAAGGTGGAAGAAAGTGCGGGGGAAGGACGGGTCAAGGAAGATCCCGTCCAGCATGAGGTAGGAGAGCAACGCGGAGCCGCAGGCGAAGCCAGTGACAGGGAGGGCGTAGACGTCCTCCTTCGTGTGACCCACAACCCAGACAAGTCACTCACCCGGGCAACGAGCAGGAGGGAAACAGCAACAAGTCAGACACCCGTGTGAAATGTTGCCACTCGTCGCACGGATGGAAGGTCATGTCGACACCTCCCTCCAGCGGGAGGTCCCAGGCAACGAGCGCCCCGTAGACCTCATCGTGGCTGCGCGTCCCGACCATGAAGTCGACCTTGTGCGCGGTGCCGCACAGGCCGACAGGGATTCGGTGGAGACGAGGGCGGCCACGGCGTCGCTTACCTGGCACTTCTGTCTTCAGATTACCGCTGACTTGGAACCTCATGTCTTCGCGGAGTGCCCGGCACCCGCCGTCTTTGCGGTCAGACTCGCGATGGGCTGTCTGGACCGTCTTCGGCTCGCTGTTTTGCCGCAGGCTGTTAGTGGCTCCAAAGGTGGGCCCAGAAGCACCAGTCAACAAACCAGCAGCTGTAGCTCCTGAGGCCAGCTCGCGGCGTGCAGACTCAGAATGAAGCCCTCGAATATGTTCCGAACAACTACTGGGCTACATTCCACCGCCTGAGTGGCGTCGCGAGCTTCACCATGGGTTCGGCTCGCGGCCATCACCCCGCTAGCTTCGCCATGGGCTGTGTTAGCTGGGTGCGGTTTGTCACCTTGCCATTGATCGCCTCGACCAGTGAGACCGCGCAAACTGTCGTGGACCTCGTCGACCTCCGCGCGATGAGCCTCGGAGTTCATGTCAGCTCTCACACCGAGCGGAGGCCAGGTGCTGTCAGCGGCAGCGCCGCCCGACCGCTGGCCCGTGACCCGAGCACCGACGGGGCACCGGCAGGCGGCCGCGCGGCAGGCCTGATCGGCAAGACCGCCGACTCAGGAGTGGCGCTCGGAGTGGACACGCCCACGAAGTCGATCGACATGGCATTCGTAACGGGCCCCAGCGTGGCGGGCACGTCATGGACGCCCGCCCTTTCATCCTTCGGTGCCCCAGACGCCACGGGACCATTTGGCGCGAATGGTTTTGGAACGCATTCGTCCTGCTCGCCAGCCGTGGGCCCGAATGTGCCAGTGAACAAACCTGCGGCCCTGGTCTCCGCACCAGCTCGCGCATCTTGGATACTTCCGCCCTGTCCTGGCAAGCCTCCCACGCGCCGATCGGGAGGACAAAGAACTGGCTGCATCACTGGATGATTGTCGCTGGCCTTCGACTGGGCGTTTCTTCGCCCCTCCTCCGACTTTGAATCAGAGAGCTCCGAGGGAGGCACTTGGGACACCTGGGCAACGACAGGAGAAATTACAGAGCCGCCGTCGTCATGCCCACCATCCTTGCCAGCATTATCCGTATGAGGCTCCTTCGGAGGCTTGGGGAGGGGCTGCGTATCCGCCCCTATGATGTCTTCGGTGTTAGCGCCATGGGCGCGCGCGCCTTCTTCCAGACCCGCGCCAGCGCAACGTGATGAGGAGCCAACAGAGAAGGGCACGTCACTTGAAGCCTTATCGAGGATCGACGCTCACGGAGCGTCGACGCATCGTCGTCCACGCGTTCGACATCTTCCGCGTCCTTGGGCTCAGGCGCCTCTTTGACACGCCGTCGACGACGAGGCGTGGCCCCAAGAGCAGCCGACTGGGCAGGAGATGCGGTGTATGGAGCGTCAGCTCTTAGACCTCTAGCGCCTGCTTGAGGTAGCTGCTGCGCACCGCCACGGAGGCCTCCACGTTGGAGGACAGGTGCACCTGGTGGTAGCACGTCTGGTGGGAGATCGGCTACTGGTGGAGGAATCGCTTCACGCGGAGGATTCGCACCTGCGTGTCGAAGATGCGCCCCAGCATCTCGGAGGTGCAGATCCCCGTGGTCAGCTCGCGCACAAGCTTGAGGACCCACGGCTGATGGAGGAAGGCCCACTCGCGGAAAATCCACCACTCGTCGTCCATCAGCGTCACGCGGATGCTGATCGCGAGGGGGAGGAGCTCCATGTTCACGGTCGGCCTCCAGCACCTGGCGCAAGGCGCGGGCCATGCTGGGTGGCCCGCCCCCGCGCCCGCACCGCCTGGGCGCGGCGTGCGGCGGCAGGCCGATTGGGGCGGCGGGCGCCACCCTCCCGGGTCGGCAGCCCCTCCATCCCGCGGGCGGCGAGGGGAGAAGAGGGGGCCGGAGAAAGCGGGGAGGGGAGGGCGCGGGCGGGGCAGGGGGACCCCTAGCGCGTGCTCGCACGGCCCCGACAGGCCTTGGGCCGAGCTGGCGCTGGAGGAGGAGGAGGAGGAGGAGGAGGAGGAGGAGGAGGAGGGAGGAGGAGGAGGAGGAGGAGAGAGGAGGAGAGGAGGAGGACGAGGAGGAGGGGGAGGAGGAGGGGGAGGAGGAGGGGGAAGAAAAGGAGGAGGAGGAGGGGGAGGAGGAGGGGGAGGATCTCTGGGATATCGATAAATCTGTGATGGCCCTCGTTGGCTCTCGGCAGTGCCACGAGGAGAGTGGGGGGGAGGGGGAGGAAGAGGGGAGGAGGAGGAGGAGGAGGAGGAGGAGAGGAGGAGGAGGAGGAGGAGGAGGAGGGAGGGGAGGAGGAGGAGGAAGAGGAGAGGAGGAGGAGGAGAGGAGGAGGAGGAAGGGGAGGCGGAGAGAGGAGGAGGAGGAGGAGGAGGAGGAGGAGGAGCAGGAGGGACGCTGCGAGCATGCCTGGGGTGATGGCGGGCCCCCGAGGCCTCCGCACACCCGCGCGCGCCGGCCAGCGCCAGAGGCGGCGGCCGCAGGGGCGCCCGCGCACCCCGGGGCGCCCGGCACGCCTCGCCCGCGAGGGCGGCGAGGGCGGCGCGGCGGCCCGCCATCGGCGCCCGCCCCGGGGGTGCGAAAACCGCTCGTTGAAGGCTCAACGAGAGGAGGAGGAGGAGGAGGAGAAGGAGGAGGAGGAGGAGGAGGAGGAGGAGGAGGAGGAGGAGGAGGAGGAGGGCGGAGGAGGGAGGAGGACTTCTGCCGTCCTTCGACTCGCGCTTAAAAGAGCGACCGCGAGTTGCTCTGCAACTTTCCCTGGGGACCTCTGGATTTAAGCTTGGATTTGCCCGGGTGTATCTCGATGTATCTCGATGTATCTGGATTCATCTGCATTCACCTGGATCCCTGGCTCCTGATCCGCCGTACTTTGGATGATTTTCCGACCTAAAATTGTGTCGGAAATCGACGCCAAAGGAGCCTCCAGGGGCGGAAATCGACGCTCAAAGGGGCCTCAAAAGTAGGGCGGAAATTTCCGCCCTACTTTCGAAATCGCCCAAAGTAGGGCGGATCAGGAGTCAGGGCGATGTATCTCGATTCATCTGCATCCACCTGGATTTATCTGGCTCGATCCCCAGTCCATTGGCGAAACGTCGACAAGCCCTCAGGGAGCCCCGCCCCAGAGACCCGACGCTCCCAGTTGGGGGGTCGGAGTGCCCAGGGATCCAGCGCAGTGACAAAATCAGGACGGGCGGCGTTCCGCCGTCGCCGCGGCCTCCGGAGGCCCTCGCCGGGCCCTGGGAGCGTCAACAAAACGACGCAGGACGAAGAGGCGGTCCTCCCTGACTCCTGATCCGCCCTACTTTGGGCGATTTCGAAAGTAGGGCGGAAATTTCCGCCCTACTTTTGAGGCCCCTCTGAGCGTCGATTTCCGCCCTTGAGGCTCCTTTGGCGTCGATTTCCGACACAATTTTAGGTCGGAAAATCATCCAAAGTACGGCGGATCAGGAGCCAGGGCTGGGAGCGTCAACAAAACGAGGCAGGACGAAGAGGCGGTCCTGGGGAATCCCTGACTTCGGATCTGCCGTACCTTGGTCGACTCTCTTGGAATGGTGTCGGAAATGCACCCCAAACGATGCGAAACAGTATGGCGGAATCGTCCACCTCAGGGAGAGATAGCGCGGATACTTCCGCAGGGGTGTGGCGAAAACAGCGACGGCAAAGTAGGGCGGAAATGGGCATCAAATGAGCTCAACAGGCAGGGCGGAACTTTCCGCCCTACTTGCGAAACCCACCAAAGTACGGCGGATCCGAAGTCGAGATTGGGCCCCCTTGGGCCTCCGGGGGCCCTCGCGGGGCCTCGCGGGCCGTCAAGAAGCGGCCGCGGACGGAAAACCGGCTCCAAGGATGTACTCCGGACCTCCCCTGGCATCCGACGCTGCGACAAAGATGCAACATCGCCCTGGTTGTTTCTATACGGCGCCCCCGGAAATCCCGACCCTTCCCCTGCCCTGGCTCCTGATCCGCCGTACTTTGGATGATTTTCCGACCTAAAATTGTGTCGGAAATCGACGCCAAAGGAGCCCCAAGGGCGGAAGTCGACGCTCAGAGGGGCCTCAAGAGTAGGGCGGAAATTTCCGCCCTACTTTCGAAATCGCCCAAAGTAGGGCGGATCAGGAGTCAGGGTTCCCCTGGGACCGGCTTTTCGTCCTGCGTCGTTTTCGTTGACGGC
>CAUYUJ010016419.1:253164-263164 GCA_963575745.1 Prorocentrum cordatum | reverse complement strand
CCCCCAGAGGTCCCGACCCTTTCCCCATGACCGGCTTCGCATCCTGAGTCGTTCTTGGACGCTCCCGAGGCCCGGCGAGGGCCCCCGGAGGCCGAAAATGAGGAAAAACCTCCCGTCGTGATTTCTTCATGGCTCGAGGGGGTCTGGGGTGTAGGTAGATGCTCCAGTTTCCGAACATGAGAGAACCCGCCCCTCGACGGGGCCGGGGGGCAGGGGTCGAGCAGCCACGAGGCCCTGCCCGTCTTGGATGCTCGTTCTGGGGACCTTCCTGCAGCCACTCGCTCCACTCGTGCGTCGAAGCTGCGTCGAACGTCGGTCGAGTTGGGTCGACCCTGAGTCGAACCTGAGTCGAAGCTGAGTCGAACCTGAGTCGAACTTGAGTCGAACTTGAGTCGAACCTGAGTCGAACTTGAGTCCGAACTTGAGTCGAACTGGGGTCGAACAGATCCGTTGGGTGGGTTCCAGGAAGGTCCCCGAAACGAGCATCGAACCCGTCGATGCCCCGCCGCGGCGCAGACCAGCGACGGCCCTCCCCCCCGACGCGGCGAAGGGCCGGCGCCCGCGAGGGGACGAGGGCGGGAAGGGGAGGCCGCCGACGGGGGGAGGGGGGCGAGGCGGGCCGCGCGCTCGGCCACTCGCGCTCCACCGCGGGGCGCCACCCTCCCAGATCTCGAGGGGAACTCTCTCTCTCTCCCTCTCTCTCCCTCTCTCTCCCTCTCTCTCTTCCTCTCTCCCTGACTCCTGATCCGCCCTACTTTGGGCGATTTCGAAAGTAGGGCGGAAATTTCCGCCCTACTTTTGAGGCCCCTTGGAGCGTCGATTTCCGCCCCTGAGGCTCCTTTGGCGTCGATTTCCGACACAATTTTAGGTCGGAAAATCATCCAAAGTACGGCGGATCAGGAGCCAGGGTCTCCCTCCCCAGACATGCGACGTCCTGATTTTTTCAGGACGGCGCCCCTGCATGGAAGTCCAGACCCTTTCCCCGGGGCCGGTTTTTCGTCCTGACTCGTTTTTTGACGCTCCCGAGGCCCGGCGAGGGCCCCCCGGGGCCGGAAATAGCGAAAAACCTCCCGCCCTGATCTTTTTACGACGCCATCATGTCTGCCCTCTCTCTCTCTCCCTCTCTCTCCCTCTCTCTCTCTCTCTCGCGCGGGGGGCGAGAGAGCGGGGCGGGCCTCCGTTGCGCCGGCGGCGTCGGCGAGCGCTCCGCGAACGCGGGGGGGCGAGGCGGACTCCAGGCCCACGCAGGGGCGGGGTCGGGCCCGCCACCCTCGCCCTCCTCCTCCTCCTTCTCATCCTCCTCCTCCTCCTCCTCCTCCTCTCCTCCTTCCTCCTCCCCCCTCCTCCTCTCCTCCTCCTCCCTCCTCTCTCCTCCTCCTCCTCCTCCTCCTCCTCCTCCTCCTCCTCCTCCTCCTCCTCCTCCTCCTCCTCCTCCTCCTCCTCCTCCTCCCCCTCCCCCTCCCCCTCCACCTTCCCTCCCCCTTCCCTTCCTAATCCTCCTCCTCCTCCTCCTCCTCCTCCTCCTCCTCCTCCGCCTCCTCCTCCTCCTGAAGTGACCACGAAGGGACAACGTCCACGATGAACAAAACGAGCTGAGCGGGGACTGATCAGAGGAAGAGCCCCCGCGGCGCGCAGGAGAGCGAGGCCTCGCACGGGCAGCGGGGGGAGCAGCATGGGGAGGGGGAAGGGGGAGACCCAGGAAAGGTGGGAGCTCGCAGAGAGCGGGCTCGAGAAACACCAACACTGGACTGCCCTTCCTCCCGCGACTGCAACGGCAGGGACGGCGCTCGACCGCCCCCCAGGCTCATCGCGATGATTGGCCTCGTCGGCGATCATAGCATCACGAGCGGCAGCCCATGAGTCAGCGAGGCCTGCGCCACTACTCTTCCAGATTCGCAGCAACAGGCTGAAACGAGGAGGGCAGGCTGACAGATTCGGCAGAGGCTTGGGGTCTCGCCTTGACTCGTCGGCCACTCGGCGAGGCCCCGCGGGCTCGGACAACGCCGCCAAAGATCCCCTCCCCGACCGTCGACGGTGAGGGCGACGCTCCGACGCCCCCTCTATCGTCGATAGTCGCCTCGACGGCGTCTCTATCCCCGCGCGCAGGCGTGCATGCCTGAGACCCCGAACCAGGGTCAGAAAGCAACGTTGCGCGGGTAGCGTGCTCGAGAAGCTTCGCGCAATGAGCTGTCTTCGCAGGGCAGCGGCGCTTCGCGAATATCTCGCGCTGCTTCATGGACCTCGCCGACTTAGCGCAGGCAAGCCAGCGCCGCGGAGCGCCCGCCCCAAAGAAAACGCGCAGCAGGCCAGGGCCCAAAGGAGCAGCGGCCCGAGCAGCGGCCGAAAGGCGAGCCCTCCGCCCCTGCTCAAACCGGCCCTGGCCGGGGACAACAGCTTCACGCATGTATTTCGCGTGAGCTCTAGCCACGCAGGCAACTGATTTGCGAGCAGCCTTGCAGAGCAGTCCCATGAAAAGAGCGTCGGGAACCGAACCCGCGCGCACGTCTCGGCCCTCGCGGGCCGCGAAATCGGCCCAGCGATTCCCGCGGGCTTGTTCCCTTCTGGCACCCAGGGGCGCGAACCATCTGAAGCTCAGAACCAAGACCTCCCAAATCTTCGATCCTGCGCCTCCTCCTCCTCCTCCTCCTCCTCCTCCTCCTCCCCCTCCTCCTCCTCCTCCTCCTCCTCCTCCTCCTCCTCCTCCTCCTCCCTCCTCTCTCGTCCCTCCTCACGCCACAAATCACAATTCGGGCGCCTCGGTGTGCGCCCCCCGGAAGGCCCGCGTGCGAGGCCGGCAGGGAGGTCTGCGCAGTCGGCGTAGATGGCGAGCCGCAACATGGCCACCCCGAGGATCTGAATCAACGCGCAGAGCTCGGTCCAAACAAAATGCTTGGGCCTAGGTGGCTTGAGGGAGGAGGAGGAGGAGGAGGAGGAGGAGGAGGACGAGGACGAGGACGAGGACGAGGAGGAGGACGAGATGGAGGTGGAGGTGGGGGAGGAGGAGGAGGAGGAGGAGGAGGAGGAGGAGGAGGAGGAGGAGGAGGAGGAGGAGGAGGAGGAGGAGGAGCAGGGAGGTCTGCCTGAGCCCCCTCTTCCTCCTTCCTCGTCCCCGAAACCTCTGGGCCCGTTTTCTCGGTCCTTTTCGGCCCCCGCCCCTCTGGCGGGAGCATGTGTCGGGGGGGGACCCCCCCCACGCGCCTCGGGCGCGCGCGCGTAGCTTCGGCCGCGCGGACGGCTGCGTCCAACTGGACATCGAGCCGATAGCGATAGCGATAGATAGCACGGGGCCCGGCAGGGGCCCATGCACGCATGGCGATATGCAATGACCCCCGAGCTGCGCAAAACCCCATCCTGCTCGAGAAGCCTCTGGCCAGTGGCGGTACTTATATGTACTTATGACAAGCTCCATCCGAGAAAGCGCGCCCCGTAACCATCTAACAATCACCATGCGTAGAATGCCAGGCGCACGAGTCATCCCGAGGGGGTAGAGCAGGGAAGATAGACCTAGGCAACAAACCCCGCGTCCAAAACCACGAAGTCGAGGCAGAGTGGGGAAGCGCGGCCATGCCATGATCCTCGACTAGTGCAGTCCGACCCTCCCCGTTACAAACGCGCGCCCAGGGAATGCGAAAGAGGTCGGCGGAGAGGCTCGGGGCGCAATGGGCGCTGAGCTGACTCGATATCATCGCATGCGTCCCGTCTAGAGGGAAGGGAGCCCAGACATGATGGCGTCGTAAAAAAATCAGGACGGGGAATTTTTCGCTATTTTCGGCCCCGGGGGGCCCTCGCCGGGCCTCGGGACCGTCAAAAAACGACGCAGGACGAAAAACCGGTCCCGGGGAAAGGGTCTGGACTTCCAGGGACGCCGTCCTGAAAAAATCAGGACGTCGCATGTCTGGGAGTCAATGGCTCTGAGAGCGCCAGCAATTTGTCTGGTTCCTCGTCCTGTCGGGCCTTCCCCCACACAGACGCACAGACGCGACGGGCCCCGGCCAGTGCCCTGGGGGGTCTCGGGGCCCGCGCGACGCGAGCTGCCCCGATCAGGTCGAGCAGACCAGTCTCGCCACCAGCGACGCACCACGCCATCACGTGCCATATCGCGCGCAGCTGGAGGCGAGGCCCGTCGAAGGTCGAGGGCCCCCCCGCGATCGGTTCGGACCGCGAGGGCCGGCGACGAAACCCGCCTCGGCGACCGAAGGGCAAGAAGGGTAGCCCCAGTGGGGCCTGACACTTGCCCCCATGGCTGCTAGGAGAATAAATAGCCGAAGCCTGTCGTTTCCAGGCGGCCTGCAATAACGCCTGCTGAGCGGGATCCCAACATGGGAGACACCACTGAAATATAAGATCTGCCCGGGCTGCTATCTGAGGATCCTGAGTGCGCCCATCGTGCAATAATGAAGATCTCCTGGCCGATCCTGTCTTGCCTGGTTCATGCCATGCGCCGCGCATGGCCTTGCGCACGGAGCTGCCTACTTCTGGGGGGGGGCACCGTGCACGCCCGCGCCGTAGTTGGGAGCAGCAGGTACAACGGCCCCCACGAATTTCCCCGCGAGAGTACCTGCCTTGCGCAACCCTGGCTCCTGATCCGCCGTACTTTGGATGATTTTCCGACCTACAATTGTGTCGGAAATCGACGCCAAAGGAGCCTCAAGGGCGGAAATCGACGCTCCAAGGGGCCTCAAAAGTAGGGCGGAAATTTCCGCCCTACTCTCGAAATCGCCCAAAGTAGGGCGGATCAGGAGTCAGGGCCTGCCTTGCGCAACCGCCAGAGTTGAGGGGGGATCGACTGCTCATCGCATGGATCCTAGCCCTAAGACCCTGCAAGCAAAGAGCGCGCCCCGAAGCGACCTCAAAACCCCGGGACTTCGACGGCCGACAGGCAGCGATGCCTGTAGGGCCCACGAGAACGGCGCGCAAGGGTCCCTTGAGGAGGAGGAGGAGAAGGAGGAGGAGGAGGAGGAGGAGGAGAGGAGGAGGAGGAGGAGGAGGAGGAGCAGGAGGAGGAGGAGGAGGAGGAGGAGAACGGGCTGCTCCCCGCGCCGCGATACATCACGAGGGGGGGGGGGGAGTTCCACGGGCTCCTCGCCCCGGCGTCCTGCCCCCGCTCCCGCGGGCCTACGGGGCGGGGACGCACATGTCACGGTCATCATGTGCTTGTCGGGGGCCAGGTCAATGGGTCCGAGCAGGTCAACCACGCCCTTCAGAACATAGCGCGCGTGCTCGAAGATGTGTTCACACGTCGAATTCACTCGGGTAGTCAGGTCGTCAGCGCGCGCGTGCAGCGCGCGATCGATGTGCACTTCCATGCAGCGAATCCACTGCGGTCAGTAAAGCCAGCTGCAACATGAGAATTGCCATGCTACGCCCAGGAAGATACCCCCGAGAAGCGAAAACAAATTCGGAGAAGGCGCCAGCCCGAGATAAACGTGGCTCCTGGGTGTACACGCGCAGTGCTAGACTCACCATCACCAGTGCTCCAGGAAACCGCGTTTGACGGCAGCGCGCGTCATGACGGCCCGAGATGATCGATCAAAACACTTCTCGACGTCCACGATGGCGCGCAGGCGCGCGTCATCCGCATTCGAAGTTTCTTCTTCTGAGGAGGGTGAGCCTCGCCATGGGGCAAGACTCTCGAGGCGACGTCTGTCGTCGACCTTCCAGTGCCCAAGCGATAGAAAATGACGGCCTAGCTTGGCCCAAGCGCACGACGCAGCGCAACCAAGCTAGCGATCGGTCAATATCCACCTGTCGGTTTCTGGAGTAGAACAAATGTGCGCGCGTCGTAAATGGCTGGGCCAAGAAGACCAAACTTCACACAGGTAAACACAAACACACACCATAAAAAAGGTAGGAGCTCCACAAGTCGGCGCCTACAGAGGCCCTGGCAGAAAAAAAAAAGCCTCGGCAGCTTTCCTCCAATCTTGAATGGCAATCAGCGGTAAACAAGGGCCCATGTCACGAAGTTGATCGAGCTCATAATTGAGCTCGTGCACGGAGGCTGGCGAAGGTCCACCGTCCCAGATGCCTTTCCAGAAATCCCGCTGCACGTTAGCCACATCATCAGCATGAGAGAGCTGCCACCCTTGAGGCCTTGTCCAACAAGGCGCTGCCGTGGGGCGGAGACTCAGACAATCTCGAAGCCAATTGACAAAACCATGACCTCGTGCCTACCCGAGTCCCCGCCCCCTAGCTGAAGCGAGACCGGCCAGGGAGACAGCCGGGGCGCGCAGAAATACCGCGCGGCGCTGCGACGGCTGGGCGAGGGCGCAAGCGATGTAGAAAACGATCTCGCCGATCAATCAATCCATCGTCGAGCGAAGCCGTGAGCCGGCGAAGCCGACCATGCCCGCGGACAGAATCCAGCAGGGGTTGCCAGACCATGGGGCGCCGAGGCTGGGGGATGCATCCATGCGTCGCCACTGTGTGAGCCAGGTCCTCCAACGGATGTTGATGGGTCCGAACTGCGCGGGGATGAATAGAGCCAGCAGGCTGCCGTCGTGCGAGGGCTTCTCCCGCGGCGGCCTTGCGGCATGTCGCGGGAATCGATCGCCCATGGTATCCGTCGAAATCTGCGCAGTCGAACAGGGGGGCCACCTCCTGCTCAGCCCCGGCGCGCAACTGCTGACATGGATAGTCCAAACGTCCAGCACGAGATCCATCATCACCAGGTCCCTGCCGAGCATATTGTCGCATCTTGTCCACCCAGTCGATACTTGGATCGCCAAGTGGGACAGCATCATCATCTTCATCGTCTGAACCTCCGTTCAGACGAGGCTTGCGAGAAGGCATGCCAGGTGGCGCTCGAGGACACGGCAGCCGCGCAAGCTGTCGAGAGCGAGGTCGCAGACCCGCCTCGACACGCATCGGGAAGTACGGGGCGGGCCATCCTCGACGCGACGAGCATCGTTCATCTCCGCCGCCGCAGCATCACTGGCGAGCCAGTAGCCCGGGCAAGTGCACTTGACAGTGGCAGCCACCCTGCGAGAGCCCAACGCGCTGACGACAAGGTGCCCATCGGCGCGCTCGACGAAAGCACCGCCACTTCGGTGCGAGGGCTCGCGCTGCCACCAAGTGCACGCTGTGCCCAGTAAAACCGCAACAGCTGCCCAAGCTTTTCCAGACGCGGGCTGTCGGGGCTTGCCAGCCGGACGCCCTGTTCGCGGAAACTACTGCCAGCTATGAACCCACCTCGAAGACCTGCGCGGATATATGCCGCGACGCACCAAGACTTAACGAGCACCTGATCATGTGCGCCAGGAAGAGCGCCCAGGAAGCGAGTGCCGACGTAGTGTCTCACGACTAGGCCAACTCCAACCATCGGCTGACCCGTTGGGCCAGTCTGGCAAATCACGGACGAAGGCTTTCCAGCCGTTGCGACGACACTATTCCTCAGCCTGCCTGCGTTGAACGGGGCGAACCCGGACCCCTCGAGTCGCGACGTCGAGAGCCCCCGTCGCTCCCTCCTCCAGGAAGTCGCGATGCCGAGACCACCCTTTGGCATCACATATGACAAATAAATCGGGTTTCCGCTTGGTCCTGCGGTCTGCCCCCCGCGGGACAAATAATAACATATAATAACGCAGCCGCCCGGGCACCCGTGAGAGCGATGGCCCCTCGCCACTCACTCAAACAGAAACCACTGATTGACAAAGAGGTATAAGCGTCAAGCAAAACGGGCAGGGCGTCCAGGTCACTCGCTGATCCGCCGACTCCTGTGCCAGCACTGCCCTGGACCTGGGGCACCTGCCTTGCGACGACTGAAACTGGGTCGAACCCGAGCTTTTGGCGAATAGCTGCATGATGTTGAGACAGAGGTAGTAGCCCTTCTCCGCTCACTCCATCACCAACTGGCCGGCACAAAGCATTGGGCTCCTGCAAAACTGGCCAGACGCCGCGGCCACTCACTGATCTGCCGACTCTTGTGCCAGCACTGCCCTGGGCCTGGGTCACCTGCATGGCGACGACTGAACCTGGGATGAACCTGGGACAAGCCCATGATTTTGACGAACAGCTGCGTGGAGATCAGACAGAGAAAAATCGTCAAGAGAGCGAACTTCGCGGTTGAACTGCCGCGGCATAGCGAAGTAGCAGAGGTAGCTAACTGAAACTGGCGCCCGCCATGTCCTCATCCTGCGCCTCCTGCTCACGGAGGGGGGCCTGCCACGGATGTACTGGCGAGGCTGGTGCGGGGGCGCCTGCGGCTGGCGCTGCCTGCTGAGGGTGCTGCTGCTGCGACTGCTGTACAACGCTCTGTAACTGCAACAACTGGTCACAATCTTGCCTGCGGGTTCCCTGCCCAGATAGCCGATGGGGTCCCCGCGACCACCGTCTGAAACCGACCCACTGCATCCTGAAACGTATGTAACAATCGCAGGCTGCGCTGCGGACGCAAGAGCCGCGGTCCTGGCCAGGTGCACCTCCGACTAAATGTTATGCAACTCTGTGGTGGCGGTCTCACAGGGGGTCTGCTTCTCGAGTAGCTCGTCATCCAACTCAGGGGCTGCAGTTTAAGATCTTCCAGCTCCTTGGATTTGGCCGTGTGCTCGCCCAAAGCTCGACGCAACATATCGTCGGGCGTGCGGGTAGACAGCTCGCGCTCTTCGGCACACTGTAGATCGCGTCGAACCTGTTGGATGACGGCGTTGTCACGGGCGAAGCTCAACTTGCGTAAGGCCCCCAATGCTCGACGCGTTTGGGCGAGTTTGTCAACAGGGGTCGGAGGCCCTCCACTACTGTCAACGTCTTTCTTGTCCTTGCCACCACCATCGCCTCGACGCCGAGACGCAACACGCTTGGAAGAAGGCCGCTGTCGTGGTACGAAACCTGGACCAGGCACCCCACGAAGGTCACGACCGCAATTACAGCACTTGTCATTGCTGGTGTAGTTGCCCTGGAAGCCGCACTGCCGTGATGCCACGCAAGCCCATCGCGGCTTCTTCTGGGCATTGATGGATCTACGGCCTTGGCGGGCGCCGTTCTCTGCTGCACCACTCACAAAAGCCTCCTGTGACCCGTGATGTTGATACAGAATGACCTTCGACTTCTCAATCCTCAGAAGCCGCCTGGCAGCTGAGCGGGCACGACGGTGCCTGTGATGCCAAGCGGGTGGTCCTGATCTGGCTGAAGAAAGGATTGTGTCGACTCACGCCTGGGCAAGTGCGAGCCTGGGGCGGCTACAATGTCGGACTGGGGAGGCCACCATCCAAAACGCACCGCCGGGAAATGTTTACGTCCGCTCCAGCCCACGCCTGGCGGAGGAGGAGGAAGAGGAGGAGGAGGACCACTGTAAAACCAAGAATCATCAACGATGTTGGAATCAACCCTCTCCCCAAGCTCCCTCTTCATAGGCCCCCACAGCGGTTCATTTCCATTGAGGGAACTGCCTTGTTTGAAGACAACCGTTCGAAGATCCTGAAGCATGCCAAAACATTGTTCTCGGAATTTCAACGCCACGTATCCACCTGATTGCTGCGTCTTGACGATCCGGAAGCGTGCCAGAGCGCCATGTTTGGAACTTCGACACCACGAATCTGCATAACTGTTGCACCCGAATAATCCGGAATCCTTCCAAAACACTACTTCTGGATCACGGGAGTCCATGAAACTTCTGCAAATTGTGAAAGCGAGTGTGCGCGGCGCTAAGGCGAGAACCACATTTTGAAAAAGGAACCGCTCTCAATCCGTGAAGCTCTTGCAATTTCTTAAAACGAGTGTGCGTGGCGCTAAAGCGAGAACCACATTCTGAAAACCACACGCCCTCAATCCGTGAAGCTCTTGCACATATTCAAAACGAATGTGCGCGGTGCTACGGAAAGAGCCAAATTTAGAAGACGGCCCGCCCTCGACACATGAAACTCTTGCAGGAAAACGAATGCTCGCGGTGCTAAGGCGAGAACCACATTTTGAAAACGGCAAACCCTCAATCCGTAAAGTTCCTGAAACATCTTAAAACGAATGTGCGCGGCGCTAGGGCGAGAGCCACATTTTGAAAACCACCCGC